>OU744723.1:30510170-30691862 GCA_916613615.1 Steromphala cineraria | reverse complement strand
GGTAAGGAGTTGATGTAAATCGATAGTAACATCATTTGATTTTATAACCACAGCACCTAATTCGGTTGTTTATTATAATTATACCGTATAAATGTGTTAAGATTAGCGTTTGTTGGCGTATATTATGATATAAGCAAATGTGTTTATCTGGGCGTTGGGCGTTGGGCTTTGGGCGTTGAATGTCTGGATATATACATGCGAGTGCAAGTTAGAATTGAATATATGTTAGTGCTTGTATAGAGTAAATGAGTGTATTCGGGTGTGGTGTATTGTATCTTCCGAGGTTGTGGTTGTAAAAACCTTTTGTGACAACTCGAATCCCGATTCTAGTATTTATCTTACTATTGCTGAAATTTGGTAACTTGACGTTTATCATATCATTGAATTTTCGAGAGAAGTTTATAATCGATTCAATCTAAACATATCAAGATTTGGTGTAAAGAAGCTTATTCAATTCTCACAGTCCTCCGCAACTAGTTTCGAACCGCCAGAAGCTCTGAAGCCAGACAAATCAATTAAACTGTTGCAGTCAGATTGGTTTATCTCAGAGTTAAAGAGCAGACAGGATGTTGTTTGTAAGTGGTCAATTTGCGCCAGCTCGTTACTTGGTGTATCATTTATTACATACAAATACACAAGAATAAATTGAAAAATATTGAAAAGACATATTTCAATGATCAAACAATTAAAAAAGGGATGATTCCAAAATCATGCTGAGTAGAAATCAATAGCCTCACACTAGAAACCTTGCTGGTGTAAATGATTTATTGGTTACATTACAGGAAAGTGTTACGATTAACACATTGAACAGCTCTTCATCTTGGAAACATCTAATTGTTTAGATGTGTCATTGCAACTATATCCAAAAGTGTCCCATTCTGTCATTTGGAACTTAAAGATGTTGGCCGACGTTGTATAACAGCTTATATGTGAAAGATAAACAAAGCAAATATGACTTATTCTGACAAAGTAGAAATCACACGATATAGTGTAGAGATATTTTCTGCTTTCTTCTTAAATGCATATAGTCACACATTAAAGCAAATAATTATTAATATATTTTATTGCATGATTCTGGTTTTATAGAAAACTGTCACTTTTGACACCTTTCTAAAATGCGTTCATGTTAATGACTAAGTTTCCTCAAACTAAACTTTAAGATGTATGTCAAGAGAAATAAAATTGTTGGATGGTGTAACATTCAAAAAGATCATGGAAGTGAAATATTAGGTCCATTTCACAAGCAATTTCATCAATGATTTTCTCTGTTTGATACCATCTTGTAATGATTTTGAATTTGCATATCTAGATAAAACGATTACGAATTCTGAAGGCCGCATTTCAATAAAACGAGAGCTCATGTCTGTAGAGTATTTAGTTTGGATATGCATGTTAATGCTTTCTTTTCATGAGCGTGACCTGGCCGGCTTTCAGTATTTAGAATGATGTTCTCCCCTGCTGCTATAAAATCCCTCTGAAAGCGCTTCCAATCTGGATGTTTGCTGATAACATGTTTAAAATGCTTAGTTCCACAGCATGAATGGAGGCTCAAAGCTTTGTGTCAATACTATATACACGACAGCATTAAGAGTATTTAGGTTGAAATTATTAAGATAATTTTCCACGACAGACGAAATGCAAATGCTAATATTAACCAACAAAGGCCCTCTGTTTAGTGCGTATGAAAAAAGGGTTAAAACATACCATATTCTATGATAATTTCTTAACCTTAAAACATGAAACAAAACACCGAGCTGAACCCTGAATATCAAATCAAAGCAAAGCGACCAAACATAGTCTCCTTGTACAACAAAGGACTGGTAGAAAGAATGTTTAACATTTGAATGTATATGTGTTCGAACACAGGATTTGAAGTAACACAACATAATAATTATAATGTCAACTTATTATAATAACATTTTTAAATCGATTGATTGACCTTCTACAATGCTATTTAATAAAAACATAACTTTTAAAATTTAAGATATATTTCAAGAATACAAAGGGTAACAATCACAAAATCAAAAGGTTAATCGATACATGTTTGCATAAACTGAGGAAGCACATTGAACCTCATTGAAAATCACATTGAAAGTTAAATTTTGACCTTTTGCCAATGCCGCATCTTACAAAGGAAGAACTTCAACACGCTACGGGGAGGCTCCATGCTGGTCAGTCTGTGGTCACTGTGGTAAGAGCCTTCAACTGTTCCCAACAAACAATTTTACATCTCAGTATGAGAGTGGATTAAACGGGAACAGTTGCAGACAGTCCTGGCCAGGAGCGTCACGTGTGACATCACTTCAGGAAAGTTAGAAATCGCTTGCATGCCACTAGACTTTGAGCACAGAGACCATGAAAGGAACTATCCTTACACCTATTCATCACTGTAACCGTCTTGGGTGAACCACAAGGCACTTAAGGTTAACTCAACGACAGTGGATTCCATTGTTTTTAGTGAACAATCTCGATTCACAGGAAAGCATTGTGCAGAATGTGTGAGTTGCATGGGTTGTGGTTTGTGTGCAGTTACGCCGACCATATTTTTTGTTTTTGTTCCTCATCTCCTAAATCTGTCTGTATATGAGCGGCTTTCGGAAACAAATTTATAAATAAAACAATTAAAATGCTGTGTATTTGTAGATATATGGTCATGTAATGACAAATACAATATATAAGTGAAAAGCCAAATTGAAAAGGGCAATTCCTGGTTAAGATAATCTCGAGATTTTAATGAATGTGTCATAAACAGATGTTTTTATCACAGCGGTGGGATATTAAAGAAGCTTATTCAATTCTCACAGTCCTCCACAACTAGTTTCAATCCGCCACTCATTGAAGCCAGACAAATCAATTACACTGTTGCAGTAAGATTGGTTTATCCAAGCAGATTGGCCTCAGAGTTAGCGAGCAGACAGGATATTGTTTGTAAGTGGTCAATTTCCACCCAATAACTGTTAGTTGGTTACTTGGTGTATAGTTTATTACACACAAATTCACAAGAATAAAATGCAAACTATGAACACGATATATTTCAATGTTTCTAACAAGTAAAAAAGGGATGCTTGGTAAACATCAATGACTTAAACTTTAGAAACCTTGCTGGTGTAAATGAGTTATTGGTTACATTTCAATGGCTGCTAAGTCAGTTGTACCGAACTGCTATGCACATTTTCAACCAAAGTCTATATACTGAGTGCAATAAGCTACATGTAAAGCAAATTATCTACAGACCATTAGAGCACAATTGAGTTTACCAAGATCCAAAGACAGTGTTATTGGCTCAAAACTATTTATGCAAAGGGATTGCATCAATGTTAAAATTTAATGTCAGACCATTTACTTTCTTATATGGTCTTATTGTCTCAATTACATTAATTCACCCTTGTATTTATTTGAAATCGTGTATATTGAATGCAATAGGCTTCATGTAAAGCCAATTATCTAAGACCACTGGAGCACAATCGATTTCACCAATACCTCCAAAGACAGTGTCATTGGCTCAAAACGATTTATACAAAGTGAACCGCGTCATTTTTCCAATATGGTCATATTGACTCAATTACATTAAATCACCCTTATAATATAGGTATTTTCCACTTAATGTTCTTGAACTTCTTAAAATTTTAAATCTCATCTTTTGATTATATGTATTCAACATGAAAGAGTCATTAAGGCAATACAAAACTAATAAAACCAATAACATGTATATCTCACTTGATTAGTTTACAAACAAAGGCTGGCTTTTCTTTTCCTCGTTCATTCTAAAAAATTCAGTATCATTGCAATAGTGTTATTATAACCGTAGAAAGCTTGAGAGACAAATGTTACATTAATTGCTTGACAGCATGAGGGCTTTACAATTGGCTGTATAAGTCAAACGCCTTTATAGCTTATTTCAACCTAGATTCAACTGTCTGAGTAAACAGATTCGATCAGAGCAAATCTATGAAAACGTCCATCTCATATACATGACTGTAGGAAAATATGTCACACAATGTCGAGATATTTTAACTTATCTTCTTTAATTTAACAACAAACATTTCATGAAACGAGTTTCTAATTGTGCAATTACCAAAAAAACATTCATATCTTATATGTTTAATGTTTAATCAGGCTTTATACAATTGGGAACATTTCCTGAAGAATGTTACATAAACATGACAGAATTTAAAGTGAGAGTCTTAGTTTGAAAGGTATTATTGTCACGTTATGTTTACTAGGATATAAAGAGTATGTTGTTAGTTCACTGTGCAAGATGAAATATTTAATAACATTTCTTAGAATAGCAAAATGTTTTATTATCAATTCTTTACATAACTATTCCAAACATTCCTGTTTCGTCAGTCATTCAAATCTTATCAAAATATATTTCCATTTTTCGGGATACATTCCATGATGATTACAAAAGCAAATATGGGAATAAGTATTTGTTGTACACTTACACTTTTTAAGCTGAAACTGTCGCCTACATTCTTACAGAAAAGTGTTACAATTAACACATTAAAAAGATCCTCGTGTTGGAACATCTAATTGTTGAGATGTGTCATTACAACTGTACCTAAAATGTAGGTCCCTTTCTGCCATTTGTAACTTAAATATGTCAACTGATATTGTGTAACAGCTTATTGTTGAAAGACAAACAAAGCATAGATGACTTACACTTAACGGCAAAAGAAAGGATACCAACGTTTCCAAAAAGTACAAAACAACATCCTGTTCTTCTGACTTCTTGTACATGATAGGCACATCAGTTGTGAAGAAGTGCTCATAATTTCAAACATCAAAGTATAATACTGTTTGTTGTATGACTGTTCAAGTACACGAGGCGTCCTACAACAGCTTTTTCAATGTTATATTTGCTCATAATTTTGGAATTGGAATACAAAAAATTATGAAATTCATAAAGTTGATAAATGAAAGATGTTATCAATATACAAAACGTTGATAGAAAGTGTTTGAATGTTTTTCAAAGAAATATAGCTTTGAAATTTAAAAAAACCTAGTTCAGTTAGCTATTGAAGACATAAAATTACACTGATTCAGCGTTAACTATCACTCGTAGCTCAACCTATCATGCAATTTATATGGTATCGTTTCTTTTGCCCCTAAGTATATTCTGATAAAGAAGACATCACACGATAAAGTGTAGTGAAAGTGAATGCTTTCTTCTCAAATGCATATGGCCACGTATTTAAGCAAATAAATATACATAAATATCAATTAAGATAATTAAGTCATTGGTAATAATGGTTTTTGTAGAAAACTGTCTCTTTGACACTTTTCTAAAATGCGTTCGTGTTGATGATAATGTTTCTTCAAACTTTACTGTTAAACTTTGTATGTCAGGAGAAATAAAATTGTTGAATGGTGTAACATTCAAAAAGATAATCGAAGTGAAATATAAGGTCCATGTCGGTTGCAATTCCTTAAATGGTGTTCTCTATTTGATTTTATCTTGTAATGATTTTTAATTTGCATATCTAGATGAAACGATTACGAATTCTGAAGGCTGCATTTCAATAAAACGAGAGCTCACATGTGTTGAGTATTTGCCTTGAATATCCATGTTAATCGTTCCTTTTCATGAAGGAGACCTGGTCACTTCCCGATGTTTAAAAGGATATTCATCAAGCGCTTCAAATATGAATGTTTGCTGATAACATGTTAAATATGCTTAGTTCGACAGCATGAATGGAGGCTTAAAGTTGTGTGTCAATAACATCATCAATGACAGCTTTGGGAGTATTTAGCTTGATAGTATTGGGATAGTTGTTCAGGACAGACGGAATGCAAAGCAAAGATTAACTATCAAATCTATTAACTACTGTTTTGTGTGTATGTAAAAAATAGGTAAAAAACATACCATATTCTATGATATTGTAAACCTTAAAACGTGAAACAAAACATCTAGTCGCACCCTGAATGTAAGTTGTTCACTCTCAACTCAAAATAATGTGACAAAACATTGTCTCTATGTACCACAAAAGAATAGTAATAATATATTTAACATTTTAATGTATTTTTGAGTGAGTTAATTGGTTTTTTTTAACAGTATTTCAGTTAGTAAAACGAAGATGTTGCCATCAAGAATAGAGAAGATAGATCGGGAGAGAGGGATCAAAAGGATAAGGGAAAAGACGGAAAAAAGGTTTAGCCAGAGAAAACAAAGTACTTATCAATAAGGCCTAGAAAAATATTTTGTTTCTAGTTTCTGCCCAAGTCAGTTTCAGACACCCGCATCAACCCTTTTTTTAAAGATGTTGACAAGGGTGAAAATGGAAAATAATTCCCGTGACGTAGAAAAAACAATGAAATGCGGGCTCTTAAACTGTAACATGTTTCTTTTCGTGCTTTAACGATGCAGTGATTAGGTGATTCAAAGGTTACACTTATTTCTTTTTTCTTCATGTTCAATAATACAAAAAGATGTGGAAAAAATATCTGCGTCATTGCATCATTTTAGACTTATATTTTAGACGTAAAGACAAGATGTTTTTTATTTGTTTGGTTTTCTGGACCTAACGTGCCCATGTCACCTTCCTCAAGAAAGAAATTTGCTTATAAGGGATTTCCACAGATCATGTTTAGTATGTGATGGTCAAACCTTAACCTTGACCTTGAAAATTACAGAGCAAAGGGGGGGGGGGGGGGGGGGGGGTGTTGGGGGTTGGTTACAGTTTCAGATCGGTGGATTTATCATCTACAATGCCTATAATTAAGAGCATAAATTGAGTAACACTGTACTTTTGGTATCTTAAGTGACTGAGCTAAAGGTTTGACTATTATGATCTCTTTCATTGGAGACAAACGTGGTATTCTCAAAGTGTTATCTATACAAGACTTCTTTTAAGAGAACATTTTCTTTGATTATTTAGGCTTCATGCCATTTTGGTTAATTGAAGTGTTTTACATAAATCCCTGTCTGGTCCATATATAACAATTCAAAAGGCAGCTAAAAGTATTGCAGGCCGCGTACATGGATATAAGAATATCTTGTATACAAATTCCATTAATGATCAAGTAGAAGTGTACACGTTACAGTTAATCTGTGTAAACAGTAAATACGTGTACATGTATTAACTCAAACTTTCAGTAAATATGTATAATTTCTGATTCACTTAGTAAACACACATATTTACTAAAAATTCAAAGTTATAATGGTAAGTAAATGTGTGTAGTAAATGGCCTTCAATTTCAGTAAGTACACATATTTCATAGACATTTTAGTAAATACATCTAAGTACTGAGTGAAACAGTAATTACATATATTTTCTGACAGTTTCAGTAATACACGTATTCACTGATTAAACAGATTTACTTTAACATACATGTAGTTTCAATAGTTTTCAAAGTTCAATTCACCATAGATACTCAATAATTAGTTGTTATTTTAAAAGCGTTTCATTGATATATCTTTTTAGTGTGCTAGCAATGTCACATGATCTTTAAGTATCTCTAGTGGTATGTTTTCAAGTAACGCTACATATATCTTTCCAAATCAAAGAGGTTTGGAATTATTAGTCAATTGTTAGACGGCAGTCTGTCAATCCTCTCTTATCTACTTTGCCGAAAAATGTTCCTTTCATTTTCGATTCTAGAGTGGTATCAGTGGTGCTGAAAACGTTGGAGCTTATTTTCTGAAAATTTGTTATTAAAATTTGATACAATTTTTGTTAAATGTTGCCAAATCAGATGTTTGGATTGAATTTTTAAGAAACATTCTGGGAAGGGAGATAATGTCAAGATATGATCATACAGGTATGTCTGTTTTTGGATTTGGGCCATCTCACAGGAGGGCATTCGGCTGTGCATGAGTTTCATTGTGTGTTTGTATGTGTTTGGATAGCAGCATAACTGTTGGGATGAGAGGGCAGTTACCCAGATTGTTGTATGATTCAGATGGGATCTTAGTGGTGGTTTAGCAGATATGCCTTATATTTATTTGCATTTTCATTAAACTTTGTTTAAAAATGTGATAATATATGTTTAACTTTTGAAACTGAATTATGAATATCCTAGCTAATCACGCAGTGTATCAGTATTTTATGACATATGTTGGTTGTGTGGTATATACTTTATTGTAATGTGAGGGATACATGGATTAGTATTTAAGTTCAGGTAATATGAATACTCTTTATGTGAGCGAGGGTAGGACTTGAACAGTGGAACTACGGTGGATTGTGCTTACACCACTAGGGTGGTTTATGAACAGATCATATTTACAGAGGTCAGGGGTTGATGCCAAACATAGACATAGACACTGTTGCTTGTTGTTAAGCTGTTTTGGAGTTATTTATTATAATCGTAGTTGCTTGCATGTGCACGGGATTGTATTATTTTGGTTACTTGGCATTTATCATATAACATAGAGATAAGTTTAATTCTAATTCAATCTAATCATATCAAGATCGGGTGTCAAGAAGCTTATGCAAATCTCAAACTATTTCGATCCTCCACTCTCTGAAGCCAGACAAATCAATTAAACTGTTGCAGTCAGATTGGTTTATCCATGCAGATCGGTCTCAGAGTTAACGAGCAGACAGGAAATGCTTTGTAAGTGGTCAATGTGCGCCAGAAATCTGTTAGTCGGTTACTTCGTGTATCATATTTTACAGACAAATACACAATAATAATTGAAAACTATTGAAAAGACATATTTCAATGATCAAACAATGGATACAATGAATGTTTCAAAAGCATACAAACTAGATATCAATATCTTCAAACTGAGAAACCTTGCTGGTGTAAATGGTTTATTGGTTACATTTCAATGGCTACTAAATCAGTTGTACCAAACCAGTTTTCACATTTGCAGCCAAGGTCTATATATTGAGTGCAATAAGCTACATGTAAAGCAAATTATCCACAGACCATTAGAGCACAATCAATTTCACAGAAACCTCCAAAGACAGTGTCATTGGCTCAAAAAGATTTATACATAGTGATTGCATAATTTTTTCTAATATTGTGTTATTAGCTCAATTATATTAATTTATCTTTTCCCCTTCACTCTCTTGAACTTATATCTCATATTTTGATAATAAACTAAACATCAAATAAATTACCTCATTTCTTTCTTGAATTACATTTCAACTATCTAAGATATGTAAGAAATGTATGGGTCATAGGAAAGCTAAACAATATCGTTTTATACGAAGGAAAAGTAGGAAAATTCAAATTGATTATTATTGATTTGACATGCATTTTTAACCAGAATTGCAATTGTGATTTTTTTTCTATTAGATCTGAAATAAACCAAGTACAGTGATTTAGGTGTCTTAAAGAAGTCAAAATAGATTTCGTCTTTGTGAAGGGAAAATCCGTTAAAAACAGTATATTGCAACACCTCAAACAACTAGGAAAATTTTACAGCGTACGTTACAGTAACAACACCAACATAGATAAAATTATTGTAGTAACATAATTTTGTCTCTGTATTTACATGATTAAAATCACAAGAATTGGTTTGTAATACATTGTTAAAGTATGTAAGGACACATTCGGTTATTTCTTGCAACATTTATGCCTAAAACATAATACTTTATCATTTTGTTTTCCTCCTAACCCCATCATCGTCTGAATAAGGCAATTGCAATATCCAAGCAGCATTTGCTTGAATGTATCGTGTACAATGATTCTACAGGGTACAACGTGTGTGTAGTATGCATCATATGATACATGAGATTGAAACTATGCCGCGATTGACAGTCATACAAAGGGAAAGAGCGACTCGAAGCGTTGAAAGACAAAGCAGTGAACGTCCACGCGTCCAACCCTAGCTGAAGATAGATACCTCGGTCAAGAACACAACAGATTTCTACCCGCGACGACGTCAGCAAGGAGTTCTCTGGGATATCGAATCAGCTCCAACTTATGAAGAATGAAACTGGCGGCGGATCACACGGAACTCTTATTTCCCATGGTGATCGAAAACTGGACAAAGTTATTTGCCTAATTAAAATTGCACTTGACGAAAAATAATAATTTGTATCAACTAGTTTAGTGACATTTCATGCAGTAACATTTGGCTATAAAATGCAGCACAAAGTTGTACCAAACTTGAACAATTATAAAATAACGTTTCTTTTGGCGTTTACTTCATTTATTCAACATGAAAGAGTGATTGGAGCACTACAAAATAGTCAAACCAATTACACATAATTTTTTTTATTTCACTTGATTGTTTTACAAACAAAATCTGGCTTTTCTCTTAGCTTCCTGATTCATTCTATAAATTTCAGTATCATTGCAATATTGTTATTTAAACAACAGAAGGCATGGTTTAAAAAACAAATTCTCATTAATTGCTTGACAAATACCATCTGAGTAAATATAATCGATCAGAGCAAATCTATAAAAACAAAGCTAATCCTGAAACTGAAACTAAAAACTGAACACAAAACATTCCAAAAAAACGAGTTGCTAATGGTCTATTTACTACAAACATTCATGTCTTATATGTTAATTGATTAATCAGGCTTTATGTAGGCTTTACCAACCTATTACATTAAAATAACAGCATGGAAAGTGGGTTTGAAAGATAGTATTGTCACATCCGTTAGGGTTACATGGATATCAACAGTATGTTTGTTTTCTTTGCAAAATAAAATATTCAAGACAAATTACTTCTAATAATATATTATTTCTATCAATCCCTCACGCACAACTATTCAAAACATTCCTGTTTCGTCAGTCTTATCAAACTGTATTTTAATCTTTCAGGATTCCATGATGATTACAAAAACACCAACGGGAATGGGAATAAGCATTTGTTCTACACTTCTACTTTCTAAGCTGAAACTGTCTCCTACATTCTGAGAGGAAAGTTTTACGATTAACACATTGAACAGCTTTTCATCCTGAAAACATCATTGCAACTGTATCTAAAAGATATGTCCCAGTCTGCCATTTGGAACTTCAAGATGTTGACCGACATTGCATAACAGCTTATAGGTGTGAAATACAAGCATAGTTTAGAAGGCATATTCTGATGAATAGAAATCACATAACAAAGTAGACTGTAAGTGTATTCTTAGATGCATATGGTCACGTATTTAAACAAATAAATATTGATGAACGTCAAATAAGATGATTTTATGCACGAGTACTGCCATAGTACTCGGTAGGAAACTGTCACTTTGACACATTTCTAAATGCGTTCGTTTTAATGATTATGTTTCTTCAAAGCTAATTTTAAGATTTATGTCAGGAGAAATGACAACATTCAAATAGATCATGCAAGTTATATATAAGGTCAATATCGGATGCCATTCCATAAAAGGTGTTCTCTGTTTCATTTCCTCTTGTAATGATTTGAATTTGGATATCTTGATAAAACGATTACGAATCCTGAACGGTTCATTTCAATAAAGCGAGAGCTGATATTTGTTGAGTGTTTGCCTTGAATATCAATGTTAATGGTTTCTTTTCATGAGCGAGACCTTGCGGGGTTCAAGTATTCAGACGAAGATTCTTCTCTTCTGCTATAAAATCCCTCTGAAAGCGCTTCCAATATGGATGCTTGCTGATAACATGTTAAATATGCTTAGTTCCACAGCATGAATGGAGGCTGAAATATGAGTGTCAATAATATCATACATGACAGCTTTAGGAGTATTAGCTTGATGGTATTGGGATAGTTGTGTAGGACAGCCGGTGTGCAAAGCGAAGATGAACTATCAAACTACCCTGTTTAGTGGGTATATGTATGACAAAGTGGGTACATAACATACCATATCAGTTTCTCCAAAAATACTGAAATCATATAAACGTTCTTTTTTGTCATTCACAAGAACTCACCAATTAAACAATCAGTTTATTTAAAGAAATAGGGTTTATAAAACATGTAGCTCCTCTGAACACAGGATACCTGGACAGAAAGAAAACTATTCACAAATTGCAACCAATTGGTTAGTTAACAGCCTGTCATAATATTAATAATTATGACAGTTATTCAACGGAATTTCGTTTTTACCTTTTAGAGCTGTAACTTGTTCTCGATTTTAAGCTCCTCAATTTTAGTCCAAACACACAGAGAGATAAACACTAATGCACATAAATATTTATATATTACACTAAAGCTTTCTAACTGAAATTGATGAAAATTATATTTGGCTTATTTTCTTTCTTGTCTTGAATTTGATAAGTTGAAAATGTCGTTTGTCGGTCATAACTATATTTTCTTTGTGCAACATTCAGATGACGCATTTCATGTCAAAAAGGCCACGTTTTGATTCGATGGCTTTCTTTTTAACAGTGACCTGGAGGCTGTTGTAATTTAAGACCTAAATATGTTTTTAATATCTAGTATATTGGAGATAGTTCATGGCATGTGTCATTCACAACAAAGCAACGTTCATATAACGTTACACATCTGGCAAGTTTATTCATTCTTTGGACACCTTTTACGAAAATAAGTGCACTAAAATTGCAAATGTCTTTTTTGCTCTCAGATATCTTTTTTCACTGCAATTTGTTTTGGTCAATGAAATCATGTTGCTTTCACTTTGCAAGAACTGGAAAAAAGTTCAATGATTTGAATGTCTTCCAGGTTTGACTTGCCCAGTGTTATGGTAATCTGCACTTAAGAAAGGATCAATGAAATTTCATTTACATTCAAATATATCCTCTAAAACATTTTGGTTTTCGGACCTCTTAAAGGGGCAGTAGCACGTTTTTAGGGGGGATTTAAGGTGATGTCAGGAAAATGAAAATTAATGGTTCCAATTAAAAGACAATATATCTTAACTAAATGGAGCAGTAATAATTCAAATATATAACATAAAGTTTAGCCATGCCATTCCCTTTTCTTACACAAAATGAATTAAAGGTGTTCACACAAAATGGCCGCCAATGCATTGTATGTGCATCTTCATACTTTGTTTTCTGACTATGGACGATTGGCATGTGTAATAAGATTTTTGACACTGTCAAAATAACATATTTAGCATTAACTTACAATTATCAGTGAACATTTCAAAATATAAAATTATCAAAAAACGTGCTACTGCCCCTTTAAGGATACTTTCAGTATTATGCAAAAAATTCAAATAAATTCAAAACTGTTTAAGCAAATGTCTATGTTAATATTTCAGAAAGTGAAATCATGACAGAAATGTCTTTCTTCATTGAAAACGATCTGCAGCCTAGACGTTAAATAGAGATTATTAACCGAGTGTGTTTCCGTATCATCAATATCATATAATAGGAACAAAATTTGTATCTTGCGAGCCTTAGCTTGGCGTTTTTTATCGGCATGAACTTAAAAATGTGAACTTCAGGAGCAGGATCTCTGGAGTGGCAGCTTGTTTCTTTCAAACAGTTGTGATCTTGTGAGAGTGAAGTTATTTGTGTCGGAATTATGGTTTGGTTTTATTTCATTTCACCTAGGTTTTCTCAGCGGATCCATTTAAGTCAATACGTTAGTCGTGTAACATGTTGCGTTTGTCATATGAGTGTGGTAAGTAGATGCTGAAGTGGTCTAGTCCGTTTGTTTCTTGAACCATCGCTGTACTTCATTGTAGCATTGTGTTGCTCATATTTTCAAGCATGACACATTAATTAATGGTCCATTCATGTTCATAAGTCTGTCACGTGATCAAAGATGATTCATGAAAAAGGCTATCTCTGTGAAAGGCAGAAGATAAGTTTATTCGACGAACAATTATTTGAGACCTTTATTTGTTCATTGGCGAAAGGTCAAGGTCAAGATGAGTATAACAAATGACCGAAATTACGTTCTTGAAAGTCAAAACAACCTTCGTCGGCTTTCCCATGATCATGTGACGATCATTCTAATCTTAATCGTTTTCCGAACTGACAACTGATCAACAACTGTCGATGTTCATTAAAAGGTTTAGAATTGAGAATGCCGATTAGAAAAAAGTTATGTCTAGGGACTGTAATATGCCAGTGAGTAAAAAGCAAAGGTTTGAAAGATATTTCAAATTTACCTGGCTTGTTTTTATGTTAAATAAACAAAAGGGTAAGTTTATTTTATGAAACATGGATGTATTACTCCTTCATTATATTTGAGAACCTTAAGAATTATTTAAAGTGAAAACCCCTTGTTGTACCAGGAAGATATCTGAACATTGAACTAATACAGGAAAGTTATATATTTTTGTACTTACAGTGATCTACCCACAATAGCCTTAAGATATTCATTCAGTCGCATTTAATCATGGTCTATAATAAGAAAACTATTTACTTCTCTTACATTACCAGAAAGCAATTGATCCATATTGTTTAGTTATGATATATATATATATATGATTTCATATAATTCTTTATTCAAACAAATGCCGAAAAATCATTATACATTGATAAACATTTGATTCACGGATGGACATGATCAAATATATAAGTAAAAAATGTATATTCTTAAAGGGACAGTAGCACTTTTTAGGGGGAACATAAAGTGATGTCAGGAAAATGAAAATTAATTGTTTCAATTGAAAGTCAATGTATTTAAACTTAATGAAGAAGTAATAATTCAGATATATAATGCAAAGTTCAGCCATGCGATTCCTTTTTCTTACAAAAAATAATAAAAGGTGTTCACAAAACAATGGCAGCCAATGGACTTTATGTAAAACTTGATCTGTATTGAGACAATGGATGATTTGTTTGTGTAATGAGATATTTGACATTATCAAAATAATACTTTAAGTATTAACGTATCGTCGAAAAATTGAAAATATAAATATTTTAAAAACGTGCTATTGTCCCTTTAACCCAAACATCAAAATCAATACTCTACAACATCTATTTCAGTATTTTTCAAAATAGAAGGTAAATAAGCACGGGGATAGCATGTTGGCAATTGAAAATAACATCTGTAGATGAGGCAAAAAGTCGTATATGTATATCATGAGGATTTATGGGATAAAGTTGATGAATGGGTTATACATCGACGATAAGCAGTAGGGTAGATGATTTACTGATATTTGATCTCAAACGATATATTTGTTATATTTATGTCCTGAATATCAACATATTTGACTGATTTAAGTCCACGAATTGAGCATATACATCACAGAAATACAATTTCTCACAGTTTATATCATTTTCAGATTTAATCACATCCACATCCAGAGTCAGGAAACGGGAAATAATGTTTGAAAAATATTCAAATTAGAGTGAGCCAAAATACATTTCGTTTGGGGGTAATTTGTGAATTAAGGATCATAACATTATCATAGTAAAGCAATTAGGCCTCCATTTCATTTAGAGCTAAGTGGATGCGGCAATAAAACTGAACAGCGTTAATAATCAATTGCTTCAATATTGCCCTCTGTCTTTATAAATCTCGCGTGTGAGTTGCTGTTTCAAAAACCCCGTTTGCTCTATTGAGTTTAAACCAATTATAAACACAGCTGCTCCATTAAGTAAATGATGATAATTTTCCAGCTTTCGTCACCGCCGTCATGCAGCATGAGAAATTGCTTCTTGCCTTAAAGGATTTGCACATTTAGAAGCAATCTCAAGAAAAACACCACTATCTGTTAATCACGATAGTTATTTGAACAGATTTAAGTTATGAATACAGGGGCCCGTTAATCTTTCAATAGAGTTTGCAGTTCTGATAATTGTGGACAACAAACCTATTATGCATATACTAACAAAAATTGGTAGAAACAAATTACATGATGAAACATTTTAATTGCTTATGATAAATTATGATGAAAATATAATGCATTATCATCTCTTGAACATTTAATGTGTTCTTAATCACAGTATATGTATTGTATAAAATACTTAGGCTTTGACCTTTTCCATTAATGATATGGATTTTTATTTCTTAATTTGACTTCAAGAAAAATGCAGAGTCAACAGAGTTATTACCTACTTCAGCTTTGTCTAGAATGCAGGATTTGAAGAAAAATATTTATCTTTAGTTAACTTGCACGTCAGGAACGTTAATTTGCATCTATAGAACTATTGATTACTCATTTTAACTGCTTCAAAAATGTCTCTAAAAAAGTAAATAACTTGAGTAACTTTTTGTAAATTTGGTATCCTGGGTGATTTAATTGAGTGAAATGTTTGATCATTTATGACTCTTAATTCTTGTGTCTCGGGACATTCTCAAAGTGTTATCTATACAAGACTTTATTAAGGGTCAGGTGATACTTAAAGCTTCATGCCACTCGAATAAATGGAAGTGTTTGATACAGACTTGTTCAATTGTTCACAGTCATCTAAAAGCACTGCTGGCTTACCACTCAACTAGACATACATGTAAGCTGTTCTATTATAGCAATTCTATCAACTAACAGTAGAAATGCATTTTCTTGTTGAAAACGAATGGTACTTTCTTAATTGAAAACCAGTTTTAAATATAAGATTTATCCCAAAGACTTTCTCTTTAAAATGAGCTCTCGACTCTAAATTGATTCACTGACATGCCTTACTTTTTGAGTTACATTGTTAAATTGTGATAATTTTGTTTTTGTACAGTGATAAAAAATGAAACGGTACCATACATGATAATTTTTCCAAACACTGATTATAACTCTTCTTCCTAAGTTATTAAATGTACAGATACGTTTGGTGACGTTTCCGTCTACCTTCTCTATATAATGACTTTGTCAGTAATTCACATCTAAATCTTATCAATATCATACTGAACGTTTTTGCCAACTATTTTTGATAATTTAATAGATAATTTAAAACAATAGCTTCAGCTATTCCCTAAAATACCCCTTGACACTATACAATGCATTGATGGCAATTGTTTTTAATTTATCTAAAAATCATCTTCATCACCGACTCTCTGTAAAACACAGATATAACCAAAACCATTTGAAAAAGTATAAAACTTATGTATGCATCATTTGTGTTATAATTACATATGTTATGCTTTAAAATCCTCATTCATCCAGATTATGTTTAGCATAAACCATTTAAAAATTATACACACCTCATTGAAAAGTGGATATATTCTCAACTCACCATGAACCATAGCGGTTTGACTTTGTTGACTGACATTTAAAAGTATTTTGCATGGTATCAAGTGAATACTTTCTTTTGATAAAATAATTGCATATCCCCCATTCGTGTACCATACAGAAATATCTTTCTTATTTGAGCATCAAATACTATTAAACAGTTGGTTAACAACTCCTAACCCGCCCCCTCCGAAAACAATGATATTGGTTTTGTTTAAGTTGATAAAGTACTGCACTTCTGACGTCGTAATAAATATGTTATTGTTGATTAGAAAATGAATGAACTTTCAACAAATGTTTTTTGTCTACGGAGTAGTGTATCTTCTTTCTCACTAGCTAAATTTAATCACGAACTGCATTCACAGATGACGGTGCGTATATAAGCATATCACGGCTGGATGTCAGGAAGGATATCTTTCTTACTGTCCTTAACAAAATTGTTTTCGATTTTCCACTCCCTGAAGCCAGACAAATCAATTATACAGTACAGTCAGGTGGGTGCACCCAAGTATATGACCCTTTGAATTATACAGATTTTCATGAAAATTTTAACTTTGTAATATTAACTTGCTGAAACGATCTTACATGGTATAGGCAAAGTAATTTATATCTTATTCTAATGAAAATATATATGAATATATAATATCTTTTTCGCCTAAGACATAGCCCTAGAAACCCAGTAAAAACAAGTTTGTTATTACAATTATTCATATAATTCATATTATAAGATTATCATATTTGTTGTAAACATCAATAAACTGTCTAAAGCGACGATCAATAATCTAAAACCTAAAAGAATACATGTATAATTGTTATTAGAAATGTTTCAGCATTACAAAACCTATTGTGGTGCCGAATCTTCTAATTCAGATTAAAATAGTATCTAGGCTATAAGTTGATACACTTTGATGGCACAATTGTGAAGATCAAGCACTGGTGATCTTTGGACAAATAAAGGGATATCTTGTAATTAAAAAACTGGTTATATAAAATATAGGGAAAATACGATTTTCATATTTGAAAGACATTATAATAGCAAAATATGTAATCTATTATCTTCTGAACACTAATGAATTACAAGGAGATGGAATGTAAGCAGTTCATTATGTAAAATGACCTAGTTGAAATAATTTGTTATGTACATTTGTTTGTAAAAATGCCAAAATCATAAGGAGACAGTAAACAGAATGACTTTAAGTCATACAGAAAAACATATCAATCTCAATGAAGTGAGCATTTTACAATTACAAACACTCAAACTTTCATACATTTTAGTTATCAATCTTAATGCTTTCTGAGGTACTAATTATAAATGCCATGATATTAGGGAATCAAAAAGATTTGTGTTAAATCTTCTTTTTTTTATCTCTTTGCACTATTATATCATGCAAAACGTTAATCCGAAATATCTTTCCTCTTGTTTACATCATAATTGTACATGAAGAACTGTATATCAACTTATATCATGAAGATATCTCATTCTTGGTTTAATTTCTTTCATAAAGAAAGCTGCTTTTTCGTTTTAGAAATTGCATTTCCTTTGTAACAAAATACAAAGTGGAAGGAGCAAAGCAATTGATTCAGTTTTGAGAAACTTGAGAAGAATAACAAGGCACACTTATTTCTTTTAACTGATTATGATTTCAATTATTTTTATTCAGAACAAAATAGAATTATACGGGCAATCCATTTAAGCTTGTCGAATGAAAAACAAATGCAAATATCGATGAAACAGAATTTTATGAAGGTACATTATGTTTAACGAATTTCGAAGCAAAATTTTATTTTTTCAATCCAAGAACGGAGTAAGATCGAGAAGCTCCACTTTTATATTCTTTTTTTTCAGTTATGATACATCAAAGATATGTGTAGTTGAGAGCATTTTCTCAAAAACATCAAATCCTGTTAACTCGTACACTTATTTTCTTAAACTGGGATTATCATGTAGACACTGTCGCAATAACTATTTTAAGTTATTTCAGATTATTCACGGCTAAGTTTAGATTGTGACATTTTAGATTTCTTGAATTAGTTCCAAAGGGTTACACAAGATATGTCAGACTTTTAACATTCTGAACATAAAACATAAATTTGATAATGTGAACTTGAGAAATTGTGAAATTCTTATGATATAAAATAATCCAAAGTCAATAATTGTTTGGTTACACTAAGCATATTAATATTCACGAAAACCAATCTCAGAAACATCCCTACATAAAGCGATTTAATAATTTTCAAAAATTGTCTTTTGGTATGTATAACTTTTTGCAAAACTCTATATCAATAACAAGAGGTTTTACACCTTTCATGCAATGTCTGTATGAATAAGAATGTTATTTCCTGTCGAATTCATCATTTTAGATATCATTTCCCACTTATTACAATTATCAAATTTTGAAAATGAACTTGACATAAACAAATTTTGATCCTTTTGAGTTCTTCAGAATTTTTTTTTGGATAAATATTGAAATATAAGTGATAGGTAGGAATAGTTCTACATTTGGTAAGAGATTTCAAACAGTTTGCCAAGATACGTAGTAAATGATTATAGTCTAAAAGTGTACCCATATTTTTTTACTTTTCATTGTAAATCATCAAAAGGCATAAAACCATATTCATTACATAAGTCCTTTATTGTCAATAGACCAATCTTTAGCCAACTTTTTATAATAAGATATGGATTTTATGCTTGTGGTTGTGGCTCTGCAAAATAACATAAATTTTGTCCTTTTAAAAACTGCACGTTTCACAAGAGTTATTCAATGATGTCAAAACATCTTTCCAAAATGAGTTCTGAAAGTTTAATAATTCATCAATGTTTGATCCTGAATGTAGAATACTGTGGTATGGTATATTACTAGGGAAATTAATTGAGGATTTATTACAATAAATTCTGAGGGTAAATTATCTGAAAGCTTCAATGAATAAAATTTTAATTACAGAATATCTTCCAATATATGTTAAACTTATTTTCCCCAATAAATATAATATAGTTATTTTGTATTGTTTTGAAAAAAATCTTTTTTGATTATAAACTAATGTGTTATGTTGATACGATAAAGTTGTTTTTGGTAAGACGACTGCGACGGGTCCTTTAAGCTACATGTAGATCCAATAATCCAAGGAGAAACTACGAAGCAAGATCGATTTACCAAAGCTTCAGTAATTGGCGTCGGGAGTGAGACTGCATATTGGCTCAATCAGATTTAGGCACAATGATGGACTTCATTTCTGAATGGCGGATCATTACCTCATCAAGTAGCGTTATTGCAACTGTAAACTGCAACTGTTATTGCAATCTGCTTTCGGGATGTTAAAGATATACCAGCCTTGTATAATCCAAAAAGAATTAAGGCATGTAATCTAACAACCTCACGAAACATTAGCCATCAAAATAATTTGAAACAAAGAATTTAAATGAAGACACGAAAACAAGCGTCATACTTGCCAATCAAAGCGTTATGTCATCATCATGAAATTACAAGTTATTTTGATTTGACTTACCAAACACTATAAAGATTATCAACACAGGTGTAATATATCACATCACATTTCCAACGGTAATATAGATTTAGCTATCCTTATTTAGTAAACCTTGGTTGGCCAATATGTAATAGAGTGTCCATTGGAAGTTTATGTCTAATTTATGATTCTCAAGAATTAAATGAATCAAATGTATCATTTTGGGAACCTAGGTATTGAACATGGAAAACATTTATATAGACAAAGTGTATAACAAAATTCTTATTCTTTATAAAGACTGCTACTAGTATTGATAAACTGAAAGCAAAGTATATCCACTAACAAATGACAGATTTTACTTTTGATGGAATCATGTGTATGCATCATGTTTCATGACTAATGCTTCATTCGGCAAACATGTGTGTGTAAGTTATGGTTGCGATGTCAAATGTTCACCAGTAAAGAAACTTATGAATCGACATATGAGCATCGAAATGACCAATTTTGGAACAAATGGTCAAAGAATCAATCAATCTAAATACATTTAGATCAATAGGTTTTATATTTGGTCATACAACAGTAAGACACAAAAAATCTGTTGATCTAAATTTATTTAGATTGAGTATCAATACAATACCATGAACAAATGATACAATAGGAATGTACCAAATATATGTAAAGCAAAGTATGTACTCGGCAATACCTACAATAATAGTTATGTTACCATAAGCATATAAGTGACTTCTGCTTATTGTGTGACAATCAAAGTTAAACAATAGGATATATGTCAACACTAGTCATTATCGAGTGACGGACCATACCACCGATACGAGGCCTCTGACGCCAATATAATAGACTTAAATGTACTGTTAACCCGAAGTAAATGATATACTCAGGACTTATCCTGGTGTTCTCCAAGGACCTATCCCTGCCCCAGAACCGATATATTCGGGGATTATCCCGCTATACCCAAGTGAATTATCCCTGGTTCACGCTAAAGTATATTTTTGATCACCAGGTTCACAACAACAGTACAAAACACTAGGCTGTGTAATAATAACATAATCGCAATTGTTATGAACTACAAAGATAATGTTAGTATAACATATACGAATTATATATATATATTCAAACGGATCCATTACTTGATCGTCATCCAGGATAATATATATACATTGTATATACATGTATATACAATGCAACACAGTATTACAAGTACTATATGAAATAGATAAAACATTTCATTTAGCTTGGAATAATGTAACTATAGTACATTCACCTGGGAGTCTGATGTTGATGTAGAAAGAAACAAGATATCAAGCGTTGGCTGTCTGCTTTATCAGTGCTAATATTGCAGTGCAATTAGCATAAGTGTAGGTTACCTTATAGATTGTTATTCCTTTCAAGGTTGCGCTTGTGCAGAATCTAACATTGTTGTCAAGCAAGTGATGATCTAGAACACGTTTTGGTTCAACAGCACCATTGAATAGTGTTTTGGGTGATCCTTACGCAAAGTGTAAGTAAAAATTGTTGCTTTTTCAAATTCCTGATGGTCATTTAGAAATCCTTATGCTTAGAAAAAATCATTTGTTTCTTGTTTCCGTCTGCATCAGGTTGAAACCAGTTCATCAGGCCATACAAGGAGATGTTGTCAGGGGAAAAGAATGGAACTTTTTTTTTGTTCATTTAGGACATAAATGATTCTTTTGGCAGTGACCAAGCACTAAAACGTTTTTGAAATCTTTTACTTCTGTTAATATTTATTTACGTTCAGTTACAAAGAGGCCAGAAATATTTTAATGTGTTGGCCTTATATGACAAAGTTCATATTTAATTACTACCTCTTTCTAGCATTTGCAAACGACGTTTAAAGAAACTGTGTGTCTCTCTTATACTTAACCTATATATCTCTCGTTACTGATCTTTTACATCTATCTACGCAGAGTAGTTATACCCAAGTAACCAATGAATCTAGCAGAACAAGAGATGATGAACCATAACCAAGTAGCTCTGACTCGTCTCCTGGGATGTAGAAAATCATCTCACACAGGAATTGGAGGCTGTTAGTCTCGCATTACCACTCATCTCAAGGAAATCATATTTCGTCTGCTGTCCTATCAAGTTACTGATGTGTCGATACATTTGTTTTATCCAGGGAAACCTTGTGATATCATATACTCACAATACTCGATACTTTTTCTCTATACTCCATTTGATATTTTCATTATGGACTATTAAACTTGAATTGCATTTCATATTTTCAAGCGTTAAGTGACAGTGAAGGCTATATTTGGATTATCAGTGTATTAGTAATTGCCGCGTTTTATGAGTCCACAAATATCCATTTGTATCAAGATCAAACATGTTCTCATGTTCATACCGAAAGCAGAAAGGTGAAGTGTTGCAAAAACAAAAAAACACCTACACAGTTACTGAGCGTTTCTTAACAACTATCAAAAGTGAAGGAGTGTGATCTAGATTCCTATTATAATGTTAAACAGATGCAATGTTTAACTTTTTAATCATTTGGTAGCGATAACCAGACAGGGGAGATAACCATGATATCCCTTCTCGCAGGCGTAAAAAGTTGGTTAGAAATCGGGGTCAAAACAGGGGGGTGGTTTTACTTTTTTTCGTACCGTTGCCTCTTATTGCACAAAAAATCGTAATACTACAAAAGAAAATAGGATAACAAATCCAGAGACGCTTATTTTTAGATTTTCATTTATGTGACGTCAAATGTTGACTTTGTAAGGAGAAAAACTTCAAAAATGTAAAAAACGTATTTTCGCAAAGCGCAGATGTCTACAAAAAATTCATGATGTAGAATAATTATGTCTCATGTCTACAAAAAATTCATGATGTAGAATAATTATTCAGCTGCAATTTGTACTATCTATCGGATTTTTATAACAACGTACTCACATCAAATTAAATAAAAGAACGACCACACCGTCTCAATCAGAGTAACTCCCACAATCAATCACCCGCTTTCATTGGCTGTCACGATAAAAGCGTGAGCTAAGATTGTGTTTGTAATCATCATCTTTACGACTAAATATATGGTAATGAAAACCTTTCTCGAATCTAATGTGATGTTTCTTGAGTAGATAGACGGATCAAAACTTTAAATAAAGCTTTAATAGTTTTAACTTATACTTTACAACTACTCAGATAGAAATAAAGGATGAGTAAAGATTTATGTAACCAACATATGATACAATAACAAACTGCTTTTGAACTTTTTTTCCCAACAGTATTTGTTTTTAACGTGTACAAATGCGAATTTTAACTTGCTCTGTTTCATAAATCACATACATTAAATTAAGTTAATTAAATTCTTTAAAAAAAAAAATTTCTAGGTATTTTATATATCTGAAATGTTTTATTTAACTCTTCAATATTTTATACATATATATGTATGTTTAAGGTTTTAAAAAGGTATTTCGATAATTTATAATTAAATTTGGCAATACATGATACTCCTGTTTTGTTTAAGCTCGATATGTACATTTATCTTAAGACCTTTAATCTGCAAAGTTCAGTCTCATCTTAGATCGGTTGTAAAATATTCTGTGTTAACTTTAATTTCACATTTTTGGGCTACACAGACTCGGTGACAATGACAATGACCATGACCACATAGTTTGTGGAACATTGAAATAATTATTGACAATATTCAAGAAAAATATAAAAAAACGTGATGCGGGTACTCCCCTCGGAGGGTCAAAATTTTGTACCAAATGTGGCACCTATTTTTTTTAGTCATAATTGACAGACAAGAGAACAACGAAGACATTAAACAATCAACAGTATTTTTAGGATGAGAAGAAATATTTTGATAAGACCCTAACCAAAAAAATTGATGAAATTTTTTAAAAAATTTTCGAGGGTGGGTATCTTTGAAATCAAATATCTTTTTAACGAAACTTTTTCTTTTGAAAATTGAAATTTTGCAACAACTTGAACCTCTCCCGCATAACTGAAAGGTCTGATCGAGAGCTAAGTGACTGTTCCATCTCTTGCTGAGGAGAAAGTACTGCTCACTTGAAACTTGCCAGTCAGTTTCCTCGACTAATTGGGCAATTTGTTGCAAAATGCCAAAGGGGGTAAAGCCAAACAAACGTTGTTTTTCGACATGTAATTAACTTCATGAAATAAATAATGAAAAGCTGATCAGCAAGTTAGCCAAAAAGTACTTTGCCCTCGGTCGAATGCTTATCGGTGTTCTCAGCACTCGGACATATTATTAATGAATTCTTAATGTATGACGTCATAAATGAACTGGTCTTAGTGCAAGAGCCCACCAAACCTCGTTTGTACATGTTCTAAGGCCAGACAAATTGAATGTGAAGTACAAACAGATCAGATAGGAACACGTTAAGTTGTTTGTAAATTCAACTAATTAATCATGTAGTTCATGAAAAATTGAATGACTGGGACAACTACTCTTATATTAAATTGTATATGCTCAACAGTGTTCATTTACTGTCAGGTTAAGTAAGTTTGTGCATTCTTGTTTTCATGTTTAACACCATGCATATGTGTCTGTATTATAGTTGAGCGCTGCCTGGGACCACCAAATAATGACTACTGCTAGAATGTAACGGCCATTACTGATTGCGAGTTTTATCCAAGCATCAATGATACTAAAGTGACTGAAGATTTTATATAACTTGATTTCCATCTCTTGATTTCATCATCTTATTTCACATTTCGCTGTTGCTGAAATTATCTCGACATGCTTTAATTATTCATTGGTTGAACTGTCTTCATGCTCGTTTGTCTCAATCTGTAATGTTCGAGGGCCGTCAATATCCTTTCTGCTAATTAAGTTGTGAATTGTAACTCTGTATCGTGAAACCTTGTGTTATCTGTATTCCTCACAGAATATTTGCTGTAAGATTTCATAAGATTATGGTACATATATTTCATAATATAGAGAAATAAAATCTTTCTTTATTTTCAAATTTAATCTGAATAGGTTTTCTAAATGTTGTATTTCAATCAGAATTCAGCTATTGATTTCGAAAATAAAAAGCAAATCTTAGGTTAATAAAACTAGAGTTAATGTATTACATGTCAAGTGGAGGAATCAAAATGATGCCTTAAAACAAGAAAGATTCTTCAATAAATCACAATCACTGTTTGTATGCTAAGAAGAAACCAGCCACAAAACTAAAATGTCGGGAATTCCATTTTCAAAAGTTTAGTTTTGTTTGTTGTGTATATTCACATGTACATGTGTAATGAACAACAGTGAAGATGGTTTAAGTAATGAAAGTCTTTGCATGGATATTTGCCTTATCGGCAAACAATGACAAATACATACCACATGTATTAAATCACCACCGGCAATGTGTTCTGACAACATTTGAAATATCCAATTTCCTCTGTATCTATCTCTAAGAGATCAATCATTAATTTCTTTTTTTATCTGAAGATCCTAAAGAAAATAAATCTCGTTTCAATTTCATCACATGTCAGCCCATGGAAGAAAAATCGATGCGCTGGCATCAGAGATATTATAACTACAATTTGATGGAGGAGAAGTAGATGTTTCTAAGGATATTGTATTAACAAAAACGGACATACCAGCTTCGTATGATTTTTCTTTTCATTATTAAAGGAAAAACATCATTTAGGTTTTGATTCGTAAATGATATGTTTGGTTTTTCATCTCAAACAATCTCAATTATCTCTCTGACAAAACTCACACTTTGCACCGATGAGCCTTCTAATGGCCTCGGTTTGTTCTTAACAATCGGACTTGAGAGTCAAGTTATATCATTTGTTTGAAAATTCGTGATAAAACCAACAGAGTTTAATGTAATGAGAAAGTAAAATCATACAGGAAAGATAAAACAACATATCCAATATCACCATTTGAGCGAATGAGGACGACATTATGTGGCCATAAATGGGAACCCTGTAACAGCAAAGGTTAGTGAGGTATTATAATGTATCTGATTACATGTCATGGAAGTAGATCATTTTTATGACAACATGACTGATAGACGTAGTCTCCCGTCAACAACTTTTTATAAACTGTTCCTTAGTGATAGCCAAATAATTGGTATTGTCTCGCAATATATTGCCTTGGTATTCTAAGGAAACAGATAAAACACAACACTTTATGATTGCATCATTTCATTATAACCGTGATCAACAAAAGGATATTCGTCTCTTTAAATCGAAATTCATTCCTGCCTCTTTGATTTTGAACTTTGGAATTGTAGTTTCTGTATAACACCTACAAGACTGTTTAATCTACAACTGTTATATATCTAACCACATCAGTTCCCATTAATTCGCTACTATCCTATGACCAAGGAGCGGGATGCTAGATGAGAGTGTAGACTCAAGCACCACAGGACAGCTGACTTAACATGGTTAACATAAGATGCGGCCGTAATGCGACTCTACCAAGCTAACACCATAGAGGTTGAACGTTCGTGCCCTTGATATACAGAGAGTAATACCAAAGACCTATTCATAAGCCTCGCGTGATTATGAACTGAATAGGGAAAGGTTTTCCGAGCACAAGTATTATACTGACAATTTATCTAATGGGGGTCAGTGATGTTATTGGGATAAGCAAATTCAACCAGATATCACTTCTTATAGACTTAGAAAATATGAAATTTGGAGAAGGATGTTAGTTAAAAGGTATAGAGTGATTTCAATATTCCCAGGAGTGTTGTGTCGTCTCTATATCGATGTGAAATGACGTCACTGTTCAAGAAAAGCGTTTGGTGCGGAATTATTGGCTGATTCATAGATTCAGTGTCTCGCGAAAGTTCGTGTATCATTGATTTATGTTAATGTAGAATACTTCCAAAATACCATCTTATGACTGTTACAAACCATATGATAAGATGTTTGAAATGAAAACAACAAAATGATTTTGTAGCTTTCTTTTACTTCTGGCTATTAAGACGTTATTGTCTTGCAGAAAGCACAGAGCAACCATCCCTGTGACCTACCAATCAACCTGGAAGAAAAGATTGTCATTATCGAAGGTGTTAAAGGTTCAGTTAACAACAAGAAGAGAGGACTCAAAAAAGGAGAATATGTATACATTGATGTGGTGCTGGAGCTTAACCTGTACAGTTAATGATGAAAAACACAGTTTCAATTTTACGTTTAATATCTAAGCTAATCACATTAAAGCTTTTTATTATCTTCCAATTGTGCTAGAAACAATATATTTGTGTCAACAAAGTAATGAAAACATAATCCATTTGCTTTATCATTTGATTAGATATGATGTCAAGAGTTATGATTTACCATGTGAACGTAAACATTTGAACAAAACAAACATGTTTCTGTTCGATTGAGATTGTTATTTTCTATTTGTGTTTTTTTATACCAGACTGAAGTATTTTAATATTGATACAAAACTTCATATCTATTTTGTATTGAAAGATTATTTCTTTTACTTATTTGCAAAAAATTGCAAACGATGTTTCGATTGAATGACTCAACACTCCAATATGCCTCTTACTGCTTCTCTGTCTTCTCATAGCCTTTACCTTTGAACGTTATTTCGCAATATGCAAGTCGTACAGGAAATTGTGCGTTGAAGCAAACAGTTAGTCGGGTTCTCTATGTCAGGCATGACGTAACTTCATGTTCTCGATCCTTTGAGTTGATACCTCCAATGTTTAAAATCAAAATTGTTTATGTCCTCCTCAATCACCAAATTTTGGCAAATTACAATGATAAACCAGAACTGAAAACTTAAAAGCTAATCTTATGATCATCCGCAGATTAAGCTGTTGTATTTCCTTCATGTACTGATGCAAAACACATGAAGGAAATGTGTTTGTATACTTTATTTACATACATTGTAACATCTAATTGTAATTGATTACTTTATAATTTTAATTTTAAAAGTATGAACGTGCTTGATTTGTTTGCGTGATGAACACTTCAAGGCTAGTTTTGCTTCTCAAATGATAAATTTATTAATGTATTTATGAACATTTTGCAAATAGAAACTTGATATTTTCACAGTCTGATATCGATTCCCTAACGATATGCTAGATATACACAATACAAGACAATGTTGAAATATACTGATTATGAACAATAGCTATCAAAAACTTGAACAAGTATGTATTGCATTAATAATCATTCCCCTGAGTGGCCTTGAAACACACAAACGATTGTACCCATCTTTTTGTCTGTAATATATGGCAGAGCCCCATAAATGTTTAAGATCCATAAATGTTTAAACCCGATAAACAATTAAGCTCCATGAATGTTGAAGCCAAATAGATCTCTAAGCCACATAAATGTCTAAGCCCCATAAATGTCTTTGCCACATAAAATGTCTAAGCAACATAAATGTCAAAGCCACATAAATATCAAAGCCACATAAATGTCTTAGCTACATAAAAGTCTAAGACCCTAGTCTCCTCGTCGTTAGACTTTCACATTTCATATTGTTGCATACTTTTCAAATTATAATTTGTCATATTTCACAATACACAAAAGTATGTCCTCTTTGAAGAACTGAACGAATTTCACAAATGAGTTCTTGTATAATAATGTGAAACGCGCAGAGTGTTCTCATCAGTCATCTATAACACATTTATCTGTCAACGCATTCAGAAAATTGGAAATTTTCTTTAACAATTGAATAAAATTATATGAATTTTTATATTTTAGCTTCACTCCCGAAATTGATTTTTTTTAATATACAGTAAATAAGTATAGCTTTTATTGATCGCATGTTGAGTTGAGAAAGGAAGACGCAAAACAGGCAAAAGAAGTTTTGGCAGAGTTTTTTAACTATCAATCACAATCATGTTTTCATGTTAGGAAAATATGGAAGAAACGAAATGATGTAGATATGACTTTCGGTGTTTTGATAAAATCTTCAGTATAATGGGGTTTTGTTTGTGTTTCGATGGAAACTTTTGGAATCGAAGAAAGAATATAGTATGTAAACCTCTCCTTATCATGGAGATGTTCCTTTTGGTGGCTTAGGCAATGTTTAATATGTTTTCCAATTGTAACAATTTGGATCTTGTCCCCGGAGCATAATGCTTAAACCATATGACCAAATGAAACTTATCTTATCCTGTTTAGATGTGTCATTAAATTTTAATTTTGTTACTCTTTACATTTTTTATAAGGATGATGTTCTTATACACCGAATAATTCTACTTATACCTCTAATACTAATTTACTGGTACAAATATGCAGTACCTGCGAGACAAGAGGACCATCAAAATGACGTCCGACAACAGGTAGGTTAGTATTGTTTTCAATCGGTATCCCAGTAATAAGTGACAGTAGTAACGAATGAGGTTGTGATATGTAAGAAGCATTAAATAATTATGTAATATGCAAAATATTATATGAAGAAAATCGCGGAGTGGCTCTTTAAAACGAAGTGACGTTGACAGTATTTCAATCGTTCTTACATATATTGTTTGTTGAAGTTTATTCAGAAAACAAAGATATATATTCATGCATTTATTACAATTCCCGAATGGAGCTATTGGATCATTGAACCCCTTGAATCGTTCATATTTAAAGTAAACAATTCATAGTGGAAGTTTAATTTCAAGTTTATGAGAGTAATACTTTTCTTTTGCGACAATAACTAACTGCAATGATGTTTTATCTAGAATTCTCACAAATTTATTGTATCAAGGCAAAAATATATGTGTTACAGAAAAACACAAACATTTGGGATGTTTGTTTAAACATATTGGATGTCTTAATAAGTAACTTTTCATATACAAAAACGTTTTGCCTTTGCAGTATGATTTTCTATATATATTTCTACAAAATTAATGAAATAAATACAAAAAAATGGTATTCATTCCAATGTTTCACGGATTACAACTAGACTCAAAGAGATAAATCAGATAAGTCAGTATCGTATCAGGTTCTCTCATGTCAACCCGTGTTAAAGCCAAGACTCAACTATCAGCCGAGAGTGATGGAGAGCGCAACATCAGTGTAGGAAACTACCGCCCGTGACGGGTTAAATCTGTTGAGGGCTGGCAAAAAATATATCTTACCAGCCCGATGGTCGGGCTAATATTTTTCGTGTAATCATTATCATAAAATCTTATCTGTGTTAAAATTAATTTCTGAGTATATCTTTTTCATTAAATATTTAAGACGAACAAAAGCTTGTTTGTAATTATCAGTCAGGATGCGTGTCGAGTTGATTCAATTTTGTAGAATTTGTGTCAAGTTGATTACATTAGTGTAAGAGGAGCGCCCATTGGTTAACTTTCGTAAATGGACCAATCATAGCTATTCTTGCATCCGCTTACAGCAGTGCAAGATGGCAGCCTGCTGTTGTGCGTGTTCTTGTGAATTACTAAAAATGATTTATCATCATGCTACGTAAATTCCTGGGTTTGTCAGGAGAAACAAGTAAACGTAAGTCGACAGAAGAATCAAAGAAAGAGTATGAACAAACAAAACGAAAGCGTACGATAGTACCTAGTTGGAAAAAGGAATTTGAGTGGTTGGTGACGGACGATAATAAAAATGTTGTCTACTGCCGAATATGCCGGGCTGTTTACGGGCCATTAGCTGGAAGAAAAACTACAACAGACAAATTCAAGAAATATTCCAAGGGGCCATTTGTCACTGGTTGTCCAAATTTGCGACATGACGGACTAGTTGTGCATGGTAAATCTGAAGGCCATAAATTTGCTTTTGAACATCACGTTTCACATTCTGCAGACCATAGTCAGGCAGAACAAATTATTCAGATAAACTTGACAAACTTTTTAGAATATCCCATTCTATTGCGAAGAAAAGTAGACCTATTTCAGATTTTTCTTGGATGTGTACTGTTCAAGAAAAAAACGGCGTCGATATTGGTCAGACATATAGGCTATCTCGGAAACAGAACGTAAGAAAATTGAAAATTAACTGGCTGAGGCAAATTATTGTACTATAATGTCTGATTGTTCCACGGACATATCAGTTACAGAAAATGAAATTGTATATATGTGCATTTTGCTTATCATGGATTCACAAAGTGTTACTTCTTGGGAATGATAGCCTGTGAAAACGCAACTGCAGTTGGTATTTTCAGTGCAATTAAACAAGCCCTCAACTTTGAGACTTTATCAAAGGAAACTTTGGAGAAGAAAATGATAGGATTTGCAGGCGATGGTGCAAGTGTCAATACTGGAAAATTCAATGGTGTGATTGTTCTGTTTCGACAGAACATTGATCCTTCAATGGTGATGATACAGTGTATGTCTCATCGAGTGGAACTCGGTATCAAAGATGCTTTGAAGACTATTCCGTTATTCAAGAAGATCACAGGTCTTTTAGATGATCTGTTTAAATTCTACAAAAGTCCGAAACAGAAGAAAACTGCTCTAAGGTCATAGTTCACTGAACTAGAATTACTCTCTGCCATGCCAACACGTGTGGGAGGAACTCGCTGGGTGGGACATGTTCTCATTGCCCTTAAAGCCTTGTTGAAGCATTATCGAGCCTATGTTGCACACTTGAAACAGGTAATGTTTTAGTTAGTCCTCTAATTTCTGATATTATCTATCTCCGATAACAAAGTGTAAAACTTCACTTGTGGCGTCAATACTTCATAGAGCTCAAAATGATAATTATGCAATTATTCATCACAATTCACTTAATATTATTTTGTCTGATTTGTTATCTGAATAATGGTGTTAAGCAAATGTATGTGAGCTGTAATGAGAATCAATATGTTTTTCTTGTTTTAAATCATATTTTTAAAGTCAAAATCTGAATTTGGTTTCATCTTAACTTCAGTGAAATAAATAGTAGTAAACTGTTTAACTTTTAGTTTTTAGAAAGTTTGAAATATTTAAATGCATGGACTTGTTTTTTGTTTATTGTCAACTAATGAAGTTTTAAGGTGCACAGATTAAGTTAAACACAAAAATTAACAATCAATTTAATGACAATCTGATTCACAGGTTGCATCAACCTATAGTCAGTCCGCTGCACAGTCAAAGGCCAAGCACTTCCTCGGACTGTTGCATTCAAGAAGTGTCGTTCTCTTTGCGCACTTTCTTGTGGATGTCCTGACATCTATCACTAGACTTTCCAAGATGTTACAGAAGAGAGAAAACTGTGTATTTCAAGTTCATCAGCAGCTTCAAGCGACTCTCACTAACCTTGAGAAGCTAAAGGAATCGAGGTATGAATTAATGAAACAACCCATCTACCAATATATCTAGTATCTAGTTTAGTGACTTCTAATCTATGCTTCACACACCTCTTTATTATGTATCTCATTTTCTGTATGGTAATCGGAATCTTGTTTCCAGATTGACAAATTAATGTTATTCTGTAAGTACTAATTCTTAATAAATTCCCAACCTCAATCCAACATCATTCTTCCACCTCAAACTTCATTAATCCTGATTTTTCATTTCATTTTGAGATCTTTCTTTCTTCTTATCTGCTTGCACAGACTGTTGTTCTGTAAGATTAACTGTTTGCAAATCACCACTTTACAAATATCTGCTTGTCATAATCTTAATTTAATTTACAAATTCAAGCCTTGACCCTGTGTGTTAACAGTATTAATTCTACGCTGTCATGTTTGTTAACCTAACTGCTGTGCTGTCGCTTGTCTCTGTTACTTGCTTGCATGCTTTAGATTGGTGTTGGTTTTAATAATATTACAGAGCAGGACCTGAACTCACTAAAGTCTTGAATCAGACACAAGGATGCTTTCATGGTGATGATCTCAAGGGCAGTTCTGTAGAACATGATTCTCAAGCACCAAAACTGGTCCAGAATCTTGTCAAGTGTATATCAGACAGATTCACTGATCTTGACAAAGGAGTCTTCAGGGCAACCAAGATGATAGACTTTGAATCATGGCCATTAACTAAGGAAGCAGCTGTTGGTGTGTGGTAGTGAGCTATTAAGAAAATCATAACAATTTGCTTTGAGTTGACATGACCTATTGATTGTCTTAAGTAATAGAATTTAAAATGTAAACACCTGGATGTAACAAACTCATGATATCTTTTGTTAGATTTCTTCATTCGATAGGTAATGAGTAGCTGCTTTCAAATAAAACAAATTGTTTTTCTACTTCAGATTTTGGTGATGACTGTCTAACTGAAATCCTGAATCACTATGGGGATGTGTTGGAGAGACAAGGTGTTGATCTTGGAGCTGCATCTGAGGAGTGGACCTATCTAAAGCAGGCTCTGTATGAAAGGTATGCTATTTGAATGTATTTCAATTCCTTTGTTTGTTTAGTCATTAACAACTTTATAGACCCAAACCAAATTTCTTATCACTTTTCTTTATAAGTTTGAAATTGTTTGTTGACCCTTAACTATTTTCAGTCTGACTCAAAGACAGCTAAGTAATTGATTTAAATAATTTCAACTTTATTAAAAAAAACTCAATAGTGATCTGAATTTAAATAGTTATTCGTGTTTATTTTATATTTCAGTCATGATGTTCACACTTTGACCTGGGCTTCTGTCAACAACTTGTATCCTGAGAGATGCTACAACATCCTTCAAGTTGTGGACCTATGTCTGTCACTTCCAGCAGGGACCTCTGAATGTGAGAGGGGATTTTCACAGATGAAAATAATTAAATCTCAATATAGAAACAAACTGTCAAGCTCTTCAATGACATTACTGATGACTATACAGTTACATTCTGCTGATGTAGACTCCTTCGATCCCAACCCAGCTATCCACCAGTGGAACAAAGCTCACCACAGGAGGCCCTACTTTGTTGAAAAGGTCCAGACTAAAAAGTCATCAGATGTTTTCATGGAAGTGCCACAACTGGGACAGGAGTTTGAAGATGAGGATGAGCAACCAGTTGCTGCTGTTCCAGATCATCAAAAGGAGTTAGCTCACTGTGACTCAGACTATGAGTCTGATTTCTCAGATCTAGAGGATGGAGGCAGTGATGAGTGTGTTAGCGATTTTTCAGGTTTTTCAAACATCACATATTGCTAGTCATGCTAATGTTGGGACTGTTCTCTCCCTGTTAAGAGCACTGTGGTAAATCTGTTTGAAGTTTTTATTAAAGTTAAGAATAATTTAAACACATTGCTAATGTTGGGACTGTTCTCTCCCTGTTGAGAGCACTGTGATAAATCTGTTTGAAGTTGAGAATTAAACACATTGCTAATGTTGGGACTGTTTTCTCTAAATAGATTATAACAGTGCTCTAAGCAGGGAGAAAACAGTCCCAACATTAGCAATGTGTTTAACTTTAATTCACAACATCAAACAGATTTATCACAGTGCTCTCAACAGGGAGAAAACAGGCAATCCATTTAAGCTTGTCAAATGAAAAACAAATTGCAAATATCGATTTGTACTTTTGTTCGATGTAACATAATTTTATGAAGGTACATTATGTTTAACGAATTTCGAAGCAAAATTTTATTTTTTCAATCCAAGAACGAAGTAAGATCGAGAAGCTCCACTTTTATATTCTTTTTTTTTTTTCAGTTATGATACATCAAAGATATGTGTGGTTGAGAGCATTTTCTCCAAAACATCAAATCCTGTTAACTCGTTCACTTATTTTCTTAAACTGGAATTATCATGTAGACACTGTCGCAATAACTATTTTAAGTTATTTCAGATTATTCACGACTAAATTAAGATTGTGATATTTTAGATTTCTTGAATCAGTTCCAAAGGGTTACACAAGATATGTCAGACTTTTAACATTCTGAACATAAAACATAAATTTGATAATGTGAACTTGAGAAATTGTGAAATTCTTATGATATAATATAATCCAAAGTCAATAATTGTTTGGTTACACTAAGCATATTAATATTCATGAAAACCACTCTCAGGAACATCCCTACATAAAGCGATTTAATAATTTTCAAAAATTGTCTTTAACTTTTGTATAACTTTTTGCAAAAATCTATATCAATAACAAGAGGTTATCATTTCCCACTTATTACAATTATCAAATTTCTCAATTTTGAAAATGAACTTGACATAAACAAATCTTGATCCTTTTGAGTTCTTCAGAATATTTTTTGGATAAATATTGAAATATAAGTGATAGGTAGGCATAGTTCTACATTTGGTAAGAGATTTCAAACAGGTTGGCAAGATACATGTACGTAGTAAATGATTATAGTCTAAAAATGTACCCATATTTTTTTACTTTTCATTGTAAATCATCAAAAGACATAAAACCATTTTCATTACATAAGTCCTTTATTGTCAAAGGAACAATCTTTAGCCACTTTTTTATAATTAGATAGGGATTTTATGCTTGTGGTTATGGCTCTGCAAAATAGCATCAATTTTGTCCCGTTAAAAACTGAACCTTTCACAAGAGTTATTCAATGATTTCAAAACATCTTTCCAAAATGAGTTTTGAAAGTTTAATTTAATAATTCATCAATGTTTGATCCGTAATGAAGGATATTGTGGTATGGTATATTACTAGGGAAATTAATTGAGGATTTCTTACAATGAATTCAGAGGGTAAATTATCTTAATGCTTCAATGATTTAAGTTTTAATTACAGAATATCTTCCAATAAATGTTAAAATTATTTTTCCCCATGAATATAATATGGTTATTTTTTAAACATGTTTTTAGTATTGTATTGTAAAAAATCTTTTATGATTAGAAACTAATGTGTTATGTTGATACGATAAAGTTGTTTTTGGTAAGACTACTGCGACGGGGCCTTTCAGCTACATGTAGATCCAATAATCCAAGGAGAAACTACGAAGCAAGATCGATTTACCAAAGCTTGAGTAATTGGTGTCGGGAGTGAGACTGCATATTGGCTCAATCAGATTTAGGCACAATGATGGACTTCATTTCTGAATGGCGGACCATTACTTCCTTCAAGTGGCTGTAAACTGCAACAGTTATTGCAATCTGCTTTCGGGATGTTAAAGATATACCAGCCTTGTATAATCCAAAAAGAATTAAGGCATGTAACCTAACAACCTCACCAAAAATTAGCCATCAAAATAATTTGAAACAAAGAATTAAAATGAAGACACGAAAACAAGCGTCATACTTGTCAATCAAAGCGTTAAGTCATCATCATGAACCAGTTGAATTTTTTAAAATTACAAGTTATTTTGATTTGACTTACCAAACACTATAAAGATTATCAACACAGGTGTAATATATCACATCACATTTCCAACGGTAATATAGATTTAGCTATCCTTATTTAGTAAACCTTGGTTGGCCAATATGTAATAGAGTGTCCATTGGAAGTATATGTCTAATTTATGATTCTCAAGAATTAAATGAATCAAATGTATCATTTTGGGTACCTAGGTATTGAAAATGGAAAAACATTTATATAGACAAAGTGTATAACTAAATTCTTATTCTTTATAAAGACTGCTACTAGCATTGATAAACTGAAAGCAAAGTATGTCCACTAACAAATGACAGATTTTACTTTTGATGGAATCATTTGTATGCATCATGTTTCATGACTAATGCTTCATTCGACAAAATTGTGTGTGTAAGTTATGGTTGCGATGTCAAATGTTCACCAGTAAAGAAACTTATGAATCGAAATATGAGCATTGAAATGACCAATTTTGGAACAAATGGTCAAAGTATCAATACAATACCATGAACAAATGATACAATAGGAATGTACGAAATATATGTAAAGCAAAGTATGTACTCGGCAATACCTACAATAATAGTTATGTTACCATAAGCATATAAGTGACTTCTGCTTATTGTGTGACAATAAAAGTTAAACAATAAGATATATAGTGTGGTTATCGACGGTTTCCTGGAAGTACATCCTGGGATAGGTCATGACCTCGGGATCCTTGTTCGATCACCCAGTGTGATCTTTTGAAGTGTCAACACTTGTCATTATCGAGTGACGGACCATACCACCGATACGAGGCCTCTAACGCCAATATAATAGACTTAAGTGTACTGTTAACCCGAAGTAAATGATATACTCAGGACTTATCCTGGTGTCCTCCAAGGACCTATCCCTGCCCTAGAACCGATATATTCGGGGATTATCCCGCTTTACCCAAGGGAATTATCCCTGGTCCACGCTAAAGTATCTTTTTGATCACTAGGTTCACAACAACAGTACAAAACACTAGGCTGTGTAATAATAACAAAATCGCAATTGTTATGAACTACAAAGATAATGTTAGTATAACATATACGAACACATATTCAAACGGATCCATTACTTGATCGTCATCCAGGATAATATATATATATATACATGTATATAAAATGCAACACAATATTACAAGTACTATATGAAATAGATAAAACATTTCATTTAGCTTGGAATAATGTAACTATAGTACATTCACCTGGGAGTCTGATGTTGATGTAGAAAGAAACAAGATATCAAGCGTTGGCTGACTGCTTTATCAGTGCTAATATTGCAGTGCAATTAGCATTAGTGTAGGTTACCTTATAGATTTTTATTCATTTCAAGGTTGCGCTTGTGCAGAATCTAACATTGTTGTCAAGCAAGTGATGATCTAGAACACGTTTTGGTTCAACATCACCATTGAATAATGTTTTGGGTGATCCTTACGCAAATTGTAAGTAAAAATTGTTGCTTTTTCAAATTCTTGATGGTCATTTAGAAATCATAATGCTTAGAAACAATCATTTGTTTCTTGTTTCCGTCTGCATCAGGTTGAAACCAGTTCATCAGGCCATACAAGGAGATGTTGTCAGGGGAAAAGAATGGAACTTATTTTTTTTCATTTAGGACATAAATTATTCTTTTGGCAGTGACCAAGCGCTAAAACTTTTTGAAATCTTTTACTTCTGTTAATATTTATTTACGTTCAGTTACAAAAAGGCCAGAAATATTTTAATGTGTTGGCCTAATATGACAAAGTTCATATTTAATTACTACCTCTTTCTAGCATTTGCATACGACGTTTAAAGAAAACTGTGTGTCTTTCTTATACATGTACTTGACTTATATATCTCTCGTTACTGATCTTTTACTTCTATCTACGCAGAGTAGTTATACCCAAATAACCAATGAATCTAGCAGAACAAGAGATGATTAACCATAACCAAGTAGCTCTGACCCGTCTCCTGAGATGTAGAGAATCATCTCACACAGGAGTTGGAGGCTGTTAGTCTCGCATTACCACTCATCTTAAGGAAATCATATTTCGTCTGCTGTCCTATCAAGTTACTGATGTGTCGATACATTTGTTTTATCCAGGGAAACCTTGTGAAATCATATTGAATACAGCATTCTTAGTTAAGGTCGATAATTTTTCTCTATACTCCATTATATATTTTCATCATGGACTTGAATAGAACTATTAAACTTGAATTGCATTTCATATTTTCAAGCGTTAAGTGACAGTGAAGGCTATATTGTGATTATCAGTGTATTAGTAATTGCCGCGTTTTATGAGTCCACAATTATCCATTTGTATCTAGATCAAACATGTTCTCATGTCCATACCGAAAGCAGAAACGTGAAGTGTTGCAAAAACAAATAACCACCTACAAATTTACTGAGCGTTTCTTAACAACTATCAAAAGTGAAGGAGTGTGATCTAGATTCCTATTATAATGTAAAACAGATGCAATGTTTAACTTTTTAATCATTTGGTAGCGATAACCAGACAGGGGAGATAACCATGATATCTCTTCTCGCAGGCGTAAAAAGTTGGTTAGAAATCAGGGTCAAAACAGGGGGGTGGTTTTACTTTTGTTCGTACCGTTGCCTCTTATTGCACAAAAAATCGTAATACTACAAAAGAAAAAAGGATAACAAATCCAGAGACGCTTATTTTTAGATTCTCATTTATGTGACGTCAAATGTTGACTTTGTAAGGAGAAAACTTCAAAAATGTAAAAAACGTATTTTCGCAAAACGCACATGTCTACAAAAAATTCATCATGTAGAATAATTATTCAGCTACAATTTGTACTATCTATCGGCTTTTTATCACAACGGATTCACATCAAATTAAATAAAAGAACGACCATACGGTACCAATCACAGTAACTCCCACATGCAATCGCCCGCTTTCATTGGCTGTCACGATAAAAGCGTGAGCTAAGATTGTGTTTGTAATCATCGTTTTTACGACTAAATATATGGTAAGGAACACCTTTCTCGAATCTAATGTGATGTTTCTTGAGTAGGTAGACGGATCAAAACTTTAAATAAAGCTTTAATAGTTTTAACTTATACTTTACAACTACTCAGATAGAAATAAAGGATGAGTAAAGATTTATGTAACCAACATATGATACAATAACAAACCGCTTTTGAACTTTTTTTCCCAACAGTATTTGTTTTTAACGTGTACAAATGCAAATTTTAACTTGCTCTGTTTCATAAATCACATACATTGAATTAAGTTAATTAAATTCTTTAAAAAAATCAATTTTCTGGGTATTTTATATATCTGAAATTTCTTATTTAACTCTTCAATATTTTATACATATATATGTATGTTTAAAGTTTTAAAAAGGTATTTCGATAAATTATACACTGACTTCCAAAAGAAACTTTGCGCCATTTTGTAATGATTATGATTGAAGAATGCAAAACAAGAGAAATTTAAAACAAAGTACCTGTAAAGTAAGTGTAAACAACCAGCGAATCAATATTAAAGGTGGGAAACCCAGTTTTGCACTTACTTGATTTGAAGTGGGCAGGGGTCAAAATTTTGGTTGTTCAGACGTTCGTTGAAATTCTTTTAGCAGGTTCAACTTCACATTTCGTCTGCATCGAAGTTTTCCATTAATGGGAATGTGTGGACACAAGGCTTACTTGTCATATTGACACATCTTTGAGTCGTACAAATGGTAACCAGCCTTAAGAGCTCAACAATCGCAATTAAATCCTGCTATTGCATGCCAATTCTGACGAATGACTTCGAATGAAATTGCCATGTGTCGATGTTTAGTGACCAATAGCTATCAACTTAGCAGTCGATGAGCTCTGATTAGATCTGTCCAAGTTCATAAAGTGCACGAGAACATAAAAACATGCCGACCTTTGATGTTTGCTATCTCTGACGTCACTAAGAGACAACGTTGGCGGTGGTCTAACGTCACAGATATCGGCTTTCATGCGGTGAAAAAACAAGTGTTTTTTGGGTTTCAGGGTTGTCAGAAATCCTCAAAACCTCTCTGTATAGCCGGATCAAGTTACCATTAGAAATGATGAATACTACCGATTCTTGTACAAAGGGCTGTTTTTGATCAATTTTGTCAATTTTCAGAGGCGATTCGCGATATTTTGGCAATACCGTTTACTGGTTTTAAGGTGTTTTTTTCACTATTGGAGTGACAAACATTCATTATGGACAGTTATTAAACTTGTTCGTCACGTGACTAAGTTCCAGCGGAAACGTCACGTGATTATGACATTTTTGCCATTTCTGCAAAAATGCATAAATAATGCTCAATTAAAAGTTTTAAACTTGAAAGTGTGGGTTTCAACTATTTCATTGCCAACTTAAATAAATCTAAATATGAGATCGTTTTCGAAATTTCAGTTTTAAAATTGCAAAGTTTCTTTTGGAATTCAGTGTACTTAAATTTGGCAATACATGATACTTCTGTTTTGTTTAAGCTCGATATGTACATTTATCTTGAGACCTTTAATCTGCAAAGTTGAGTCTCATCTTAAATCGGTTGTAAAATATTCTGTGTTAACTTCAATTTCACATTTTTAGGCTACACAGACTCGGATGACAATGACAGTGACCATGACCACATAGTTTGTGGAACATTGAAATAGTTATTGACAATATTCAAGAAAAATATAAAAAAACTTGATGAGGGTACTCCCCTCGGAGGGTCAAAATTTTGTACCAAATGTGGCACCTAATTTTTTTTAGTCATAATTGATAGACAAGAGAACAACGAAAACATTAAACACTCAACAGTATTTTTAGGATGAGAAGAAATATTTTGATAAGACCTTAGACAAAAAAATCGATGAAAAATAAATATATTTTTTCGAGGTTGGGTATCTTTGAAATCAAATATCTTTTTAACGAAAATTTTTCTTTTGAAAATTGAAATTTTGCAACAACTTGAACCTCTCCCACATAACTGAAAGGTCTGAGAGCTAAGTGACTCTTCCATCTCTTGCTGAGGAGAAAGTACTGCACACTTGAAATTTGCCAGTCAGTTTTCTCAACTAATTGGGCAATTTGTTGCAAAATTCCAAAGGGGGTAAAGCCAAACAAACGTTGTTTTTCGACATGTAATTAACTTAATAAATAATGAAAAGCTGATCAGCAAGTTAGCCAAAAAGTACTTTGCCCTCGGTCGAATGCTTATATCGGTGTTCTCAGCACTCGGACATATTCTTATGAATTCTTAAAGGGGCAGTAGCACGTTTTTTGATACTTTTATAATTTGAATTTCTCACTGATAATTGTAAGTGAATGCTAAATATATTATTTTGACAGTATCAAAAATCTCATTACACAAGCCAATCATCCATTCTCAGAGGACAAAGAATGAAGATTCACATAAAATCCATTGGTGGCCATTTTTTTGTGAACACCTTTAATTCATTTTTTGTGAGGAAAAGAATCGCATGGCTAAACTGAACGTTATATATTGGAATTATTACTGCTCCGTTTAGTTCAAATACATTGTCTCTCAATTGAAACCATTAATTCTCATTTTCCTGACATCACCTTATATTCCCCCTAAAAACGTGCCACTGCCCCTTTAATGTATGACGTCATAAATGAACTGGTCTTAGTGCAAGAGCCCACCCAACCTCGTTTGTACATATTTTAAGGCCAGACAAATCGAATGTGAAGTACAAACAGATCAGAAAGGAACACGTTAAGTTGTTTGTAATTTCAACTAATTAATCTTGTAATTCATGAAAAATTGAACGACTGGGACAACTACTCTTATATTGAATTGTATATGCTCAACAGTGTTCATTTATTGCCAGAAGATGAATACCGTAATGTAAATATACGACATCATCTACATGTACAGTAATAAAGGGAAGAATTCGCAACATATTTGTTCAATTGTGAAAAATATAACAAGAGAAGATCTTCAGTCATTTAAACATATGTATGCCCTGATATATCAGCTTTTGTCAACCATTAGTCAAACATTTTGCTTTTGTATTTCATAAAGCTTTTTTTCTATAATAATAACATTCCAATTCTGCAAGTGTCATACATGTAGTGTTATGATTTTTAAAAAAATCAGGTTAAGTAAGTTTGTGGATTCTTGTTTTCATGTTTAACACCATGCATATGTATTATAGTTAAGCGCTGCCTGGGACAACCAAATAATGACTACTGCTAAAATGTAATGACCATTATTGAATGTGAGTTTTATCCCAGCATAAACGATACTAAAGTGACTGAAGATTTTATATAACTTGATTTCCATCTCTTGATTTCATCATCTTATTTCACATTTCGCTGTTGCTGAAATTATCTCGACATGCTTTAATTATTCATTGGTTGAACTTTCTTCATGCTCGTTTGTCTCAATCTGTAATGTTCGAATCTGTGAATTATTTAAGTAACTCTGTATCATAAAACCTTGTGTTATCTGTATTCCTCAAAGAATGTTTGCTGTAAGATTGCATACGATTGTGGTACATATCTTTCATACTATAGAGAAATTGAATCTATCTTTATTTTCAAATTTAATCTGAATAGGTTTTCTAAATGTTGTACATGTATTTCAATCAGAATTCAGCTATTGATTTCGAAAATAAAAAGCAAATCCTATGGTCAATAAAACTACAGTTAATTTATCACATGTCAAGTGGAGGAATCAAAACGCAATGATGCCATAAATCAAGAAAGCACTGTTTGTATGCTAAGAAGAAAACAGCCACAAAACTAAAATGTCGGGAATTCCATTTTCAAAAGTTTAGCTTTGTTTGTTGTGTATATTCACATGTACACGTGTAATGAACAACAGTGAAGATGGTTTAAGTAATGAAAGTTTTTGCATGGATATTTGCCTTATCGGCAAACAATGACAAATACATACCACATGTATTAAATCACCACCGGCAATGTGTTCTGACAACATTTGAAATGTCCAATTTCCTCTATATCTATATGTAAGAGATCAATCATTAATTTCTTTTTTATCGGAAGACCCTAAAGAAAATAAATCTCGTTTCAATTTCATCACATGTCAGCCCATGGAAGAAAAATCGATGCGCTGGCATCAGAGATATTATAACAACAATTTGATGGAGGAGAAGTAGATGTTTCTAAGGATATTGTATTAACAAAAACGGACATACCAGCTTCGTATGATTTTTCTTTTCATTATTAAAGGAAAAACATCATTTAGGTTTTGATTCGTAAATGATATGTTTGGTTTTTCATCTCAAACAATCTCAATTATCTCTCTGACAAAACTCACACTTTGCACCGATGAGCCTTCTAATGGCCTCGGTTTGTTCATAACAATCGGACTTGAGAGTCAAGTTATATCATTTGTTTGAAAATTCGTGATAAAACCAACAGAGTTTAATGTAATGAGAAAGTAAAAGCATACAGGAAAGATAAAACAACATATCCAATATCACCATTTGAGCGAATGAGGACGACATTATGTGGCCACAAATGGGAACTCAGTAACAGCAAAGGTTAGTGAGGTATTAGAATGTATCTGATTACATGTCATGGAAGTAGATTATTTTTATGACAACATGACTGATGGACGTAGTCTCCCGTCAACAACTTTTTATAAACTGTTCCTTAGTGATAGCCAAATAATTGGTATTCTAAGGAAAATAAAACACAACACTTAATGATTGCATCATTTCATTATAACGGTGATCAACAAGAGGATATTCGTTTCTTTGAATCACAATTCATTCCTGCCTCTTTGATTTTGGAATTGTAGTTTCTGTACAACACCTACACGACGACTGTTTAATCTACAACTGTTATATATCTAACCAGATCAGTTCCCATTAATTCACTACTATCCTATGACCGAGGAGCGGGATGCTAGATGAGAGTGTAGACTCAAGCACCACATGGCAGCTGAAGGTTCGTGTCCTTGATATACAGAAAGTAATGCCAAAGACCTATTCATAAGCCTCGCGTGATTATCAACTAAAACAGGGAAAGGATTGCTGAGCACAAGTATTATATTGACAATTTATCGAATGGGGGTCAGTGATGTTATTGAGATAAACAAATTCAACCAGATATCACTTCTTATAGACTTAGAAAATATGAAATTTGGAGAAGGATGTTAGTTAAAAGGTATTTCAATATTCCCAGGAGTGTTGTGTCATCTCTATATCGATGTGAAATGACGTCACTGTTCAAGAAAAGCGTTTGGTGCGGAATTATTGGCTGATTCATAGATTCAGTGTCTCGCGAAAGTTCATGTATCATTGATTTATGTTAATGTAAAATACTTCCAAAATACCATCTTATGACTGTTACAAACCATATGATAAGATGTTTGAAATGAAAACAACAAAATGATTTTGTAGCTTTCTTTCCAAAAAGGAGAATATGTATACATTGATGTGGTGCTGGAGTTTAACCTGTACAGTTAATGATGAAAAACACCGTTTCAATTTTACGTTTAATATCTAAGCTAATCACATTAAATCTTTCTATTATCTTCCAATGTGAATATAACGTAATCCATTTGCTTTGTCATTTGATTAGATATGATGTCAAGAGTTATGATTTACTATGTGAACGTAAACATTTGAACAAAACAAAGCCATGTTTCTGTTCGATTGAGATTGTTATTTTCTATTTGTGTTTTTTTTTATACCAGACTGACGTGTTTTAATATTGATACAAAATTTCATATCTATTTTGTATTGAAAGATTATTTCTTTTACTTGTTTGCCAAAAAATGCGAACGATGTTTCAATTGAATGACTCAACACTCTAATATGCCCCTTATTGCTTCGCTGTCTTCACATAGCCTTTACCTTTGAACGTTATTTCGCAATATGCAAGTCGTACAGGAAATTGTGTGTTTAAGTAAACAGTCGCGTTCTCTATGTCAGTCATGAAGTTACTTAATGTTCTCTATCCTTTGAGTTTATACCTCCAATGTTTAAAATAAAAATTGTTTATGTCCTCAATCACCAAATTTTGGCAAATTACAATGATAAACCAGAACTGAAAACTTAAAAGCTACTCTTATGATCATCCGCAGATTAAGCTGTTGTATTTCCTTCATGTACTGAAGCAAAACACATGAAGGAAATGTGTTTTTATACTTTATTTCATACATTGTAACATCTAATTGTAATTGATTACTTTGTATTTTCAATTTTAAAAAGAAATTTCTTTTAAAACAGGAAGTATGAACGTGCTTGATTGGGTTGAGTGATGTCAATTAGAACACTTCAAGGCTAGTTTTGATTTTCAAATGATAAATTTATTAATGTATTTATGAACATTATGCAAATAGAAACTTGATATTTTCACAGTCTGATTCCCTAACGATGATTTTTTGTCTAAATATGCTAGATATACACAATACAAGCCAGTTCATGTGTTAAAATATACTGATTATGAACAAAAGCTGTCAAAAACTTGAACAAGTATATATTGCATTAATAATCATTTCCCTGAGTGGCCTTGAAACACACAAACGATTGTACCCATCCTTTTGTCTGTAATATATGGCAGAGCCCCATAAATTATCCATAAATGTTTAAACCCCATAAACAAGTAAGCCCCATGAATGTTGAAGCCGAAAAGATCTCTAAGCCCCATAAATGTCTAAACCAAATAAATGTCTCAGTCCCAAATATGTCTAAGCCACATACATGTACATGTATAAACTTCATAAATGTCTTAGTCTCATTAATGTCCAAGCCACATAAAAATCTAAGTCCATAATGTCCTAGCCTCATCCCAAAAACTAAGCCACATACAAGTATGTCAAAGCCACATAAATGTCTATTCCCCATAAATGTATAAGTCCCATACATGTGTAAGCCACATTATGTGTAATGTATAAACCCGATAAATGTCTTAGTCCGATAATGTCTAAGCAACATAAATGTCTAAGCACCATACATGTTTAAGCCCTATAAACGTTAGGCTATATAAATGTTTGAGCCACATTAATATCTAAACCGCATAAATGTATTTGCCACATAAAATGTCTAAGCAACATATATGTCTAAGCCACATAAATGTCAAAGCCCTATAAATGTCAAAGCTCAATAAATGTCTGAGCTACATAAAAGTCTAAACCCCAAGTCTCCTCGTTGTTACGTTTTCACATTTCATATTGTTGCATACTTTTTAGATTATAATTTGTCGTCTTCCACAATACACAAAAGTATGTCCTCTTTGAAGAACCGAACAAATTTCACAAATGAGTTCTTGTATAATAATGTGAAACGTGCAGAATGTTCTCATCAGTCATCTATAACTCATGTATCTGTCATCGCGTTCAGCAAATTGGAAATTGTCTTTAACAATTGAATCAAATGCTATGAGTTTTTATATTTTAGCTTCACTCCCGAAATTGATTTTTTTAAAATATACAGTAAATAAGTCTAGCTTTTATTGATCGCATGTTGAGTTGAGAAAGGAAGACGCAAAACAGGCAAAAAGAAGTTTCTGTAGAGTTGTTTAAACTATCAATCACAATCATGATTTCATGTTAGGAAAATAAGGAAGAAACGAAAGGATGTAGATGTGACTTTCAGTGTCTCGAAAAAATCTTCAGTATAATGGGTTTTTTTGTGTTTCCATGGAAACATTTGGATTTTTTTATTTTTAGATTAAGCGTTTATTTTCGAAGAAAAATATAGTATGTAAACCTCTCCTCATCATTAGGATGTTCCTTTTGGTGGCTTAGGCAATGTTTAATATTTTTTCCAATTGTAACAATTTGGAAATTTTTTTGGAGCATAACTCTTAAACCATATGACCATATGAAACATATCTTCACGTATCCTGTTTAGATATGTCATTAAATTTTCATTTTGTTACTCTTTACAAATTTTGACATTTTTGTAGGGATGATATCCACAGAATTCTACTTACACATTGCATACTAGTCGGCTGGTACAAATATGCATTACCTGCGAGACAAGAGTTCTAACAGCTGTCCAACAGGACCATCAGGTTTAAAAATGACGCCCGACAACAGGTGGGTTAGTATTGTTTATATTCAGTATCCAAATAATATGGAACAGTAGTAACGAATGAGGTTGTGATATGTAATAGTGTAATATGTACAATATTATATGATGCAGATCGCGGAGTGGCTTTTAAAGAAGAAATGACGTTGACAGTATTTCATTCGTTCTTACATATATTGTTTGTTGAAATTTATTCAGAAAATAAAAATATATATGCATACATCTATTATAATTCTCGAATCCAGCGTATTGGAAGCTTGAACCTCTAATCCTGTACTTGATTAACCGTTCATATTTGAGGTAAACAATTCACAGTGAAAGTTATTATTTCAATTTAATGAGAATTAAATTTTTCTTCTGCAAAAATAACTAACTGAATTATTTTTTATCGAGAATTCTTAAAATTTATTGTATCAAGGCAAAAATATATGTGTTACAGAAAGACAAAAAAGTTTGGGATGTTTGTTTAAACAGATTGGATGTCTTAATAAGTAACTTTTCATATACAAAAACGTTTTTGCTTTGCAGTATTATTTTCTATATATATTTCTACAAAATTACAAATAATTACAACAACTAAATGGTATTCATTCCAATGTTTCACCGATTACAACTAGACTCAAAGAGATAAATAGCCAGTAACGTATCAGGTTCTCTCACGTCAACCACTGTTACAGCAAAGACTACACTATGAGCCGAGAGTGATGGAGAGCGCAACATGATTACTTTGTGTGTATTTATGATACCGACCTTCAACCTCTTGGATATTAGCCATGATTAGGCTAAATTGAGAGGAGCTCTCAATCATTTGTTTGCACGGAAAAGCTTTTGTTTTTAAATATGGTTCTTCCATCAGATCGGACATTAATAACTACCTTATACTCTAATCACACAACTTGAAGTTTAGTCGTCATATCATAATGTCCCATCTTGATCAGGGCGAGATGTCGATTCTTTCTGCAAATAAATTAGATTAACTTTCTCAATACGCAGGGTGTCAGAGGCTAATTTGCTGAGGTTTATGTGGTGTGATGTATGGCAGTTCATTTCTACTTAACTTGCAGTATCGTGATAGCAAGATCACTGAGATACCATGTAATCTAAACCCAATAAATTAATGATGCTTCTCGGCTTTATAAGACAAACTGCTCATGTTTGAAATGAACAGACAACATGTCTATGAGAGATCAGGGTGTTGGTGTTACTTTATAAACAATGTAAATGTCAAAACAGATCACTAATTTTTTTCTAAAAAAAAGAGAAAGAAGGGATGATATACATAAACTTATATTGTATTATGAGATATAACGATGTTTTATTTGGGATCACACTATATTGAATAGTACAGATTCTTGTACTTTTTCGGGCCGAGTCCCTGCAAGATTCGAGTCAGGAGACACAGCCAGCAATGACCATGCATACAGCGAATCTGCCACAGTTTAACAAGGTATCTTTAATCCTTGTTGTAATGCATATTTTGGTTTAACACAAAGAAATGTGTGATTGAAAGAAAACAGTAACCCAAATACATTGTATCCAGAACCATGGTATAAGTAGCTGAAACATTCACATGAGTCAAAAGAAGTCAGGTGTTTCAAAACTCTAGTTGCTACAATATCTGTTTGATAACACTAATCGTAAGGGAGTAAAATTGACTTTCAGAGTCACTCCGCGATTTCAACACATATTGTTTCAACACATATTGTTTTGCTTTGAATCGAAAGTAGATGATTAGATAATCATATTACATCTCACAAACTCTCTGCCAACCAGCAATTATATGATAAATTCATGTTTCAATGAAAATTTTACAACAGTCATGTACATGTTATGTTAGTGTTCACCGATAACGTTTGACTGCTTGCGCTCGCGTCATTTTCAGGTCTTCCATCATAATTCTGACTTCAAACTTACCTAATATAAGTATACAGAGTCAATTGGGTCTAAAACGATATTTTCCTACAACAGTTAATACCTTTGGATCATATGACACTTTTGATTAAGTTTGGCATAATTATGTGACCCATAACAACTCACGTAGTAGAACTTTAATGCACATACGAACATGACAAAACTGTTTGTCAAAATAAACAATTCAAATAACCAACAACAGTGATGACTTACTGAGGCGGGGCCTAGCATGTCAACGGATAAATGTTCTTATATTGTTGTTCCCTTGTAGTTCAAATCCATTCATGTGTCCTTGCTCATCCCAGTTGTTTTTTTCATGACTACAACTGACTTTCATCACATACCTATACTAGCCCTTTAATATCAAACTACGAGATAGTTTTCAACCTTGCAAGACAGTTTTGCATTGTCCAAACGACGCTTCGAAGTACATTCCAGGGATAAAATCCTACAAATAATGTTGTTTGATAATTTATTTCTTTCAAAATTTGAGTTTTTAATGACAAATTCCTTCATTTTGTCTTTTATTGTCCTTGATTAATAAAGAATACTTTGATTGATTTTATCTATAGAGTCTGCTTCTTGAAACTAACACTTACCCAATTAACTACAAAACACATGTAACGTGCCAGATAGTGAACTCGAATCAGAAAGAAATACAGCCTTCAGCACATTGTAAAAAGTTTCCAACTTTCCCTTGCTGTTAATCCAACCCTGGGCAGCCGTCTCATACTGTAAATGATCATTAAGTCCAATTTAATCTAGGAGTAGAAAATAAGAACGCCAAGAGAAGTGACTTTTTATCTCGTAATGACTGTCGTGCTTCAGGCTTTATAACCAGGCTCTAACGAGGGATTGTTGTATTTTGCATATTCATGCTCTCTGGCATAAACTCACTTGTATTTAAGAGTTTGTGATGTGGCATTCGTAGACAATAGAGCTGATAATATGACACTATATACCAATAACTGCCAATTGTACCATCTTTTCATAAACTGTTCATGACTGTTTAAGAATAGATTTATATGCTCTAAAAGGACTGTTCTTAATTGACATGCAAATTAGTATGGTTTCAACAAACAAAATTAAATCGGAATTGACAGATAATCACATAAAAACAGTAATGGTTTTGGCTTGACCCTTATAAACCTATCTGAATTTATAGAATCGTCTTCTTGAAAAAAATATGACTCTGACTCAGACTCATGCATTGATGGTTAAAAGGTTTCAGTAAAAAGAAAAAGTTCATTGGAGATTGTTACTAGGTGTGTATGATAAATTAACTATTGATGGCACAGAGATTTTTTTTATTACAAAACAATTCCATTCATATAATAAATTTCGAAAAAATTCTATCAATGCAGAACAACAACTTTGAAGGCAAACTTGAAGAGATACGAGGTGCATTTTAAAAGGGAATGTTTCTAGGCTATCGAAAAATAGTTTCATTCGTTTTCCCTTATCAACATTTGATATGGTGGGCGGGTTTGATGGATGGGTTTGATGGGCGGGTTTGAAGCTGAGGCAGATGGAAACCAGGAACAAGTTACTTTTGTCTTTGCCTTAGCTGGGGTAACTGTTTGAGCAGTATTCTAGAAGTTGGTAGTGTCACTCTGTTAATGTACTATCTTTATGATATGCTATTTGCAAAAAGGGAAAGGCGAAACATTCCTAGATCACCAGCATAACGGTGAAGACGTGTATTGCTAAGCAGAGTAATAGATTTAAGAGTTATGCTCCAAATGTACACCAGTAAAGAAACTTATGAATCGAAATATATGAGCATCGAAATGACCAATTTTGGAACAAATGGTCAAAGTATCAATGCAATACCTTGAACAAATGATACAATAGGAATGTACCAAATATATGTAAAGCAAAGTATGTACTCAGCAATACCTACAATAATAGTTATGTTACCATAAGCATATAAGTGACTTCTGCTTATTGTGTGACAATAAAAGTTAAACAATAAGATATATAGTGTGGTGATCGACGGTTTCCTGGAAGTACATCCTGGGATAGGTCATGACCTCGGGATCCTTGTTCGATCACCCAGTGTGATCTTTTGAAGTGTCAACACTTGTCATTATCGAGTGACGGACCATACCACCTATACGAGGCCTCTGACGCCAATATAATAGACTTAAGTGTACTGTTAACCCGAAGTAAATGATATACTCAGGACTTATCCTGGTGTCCTCCAAGGACCTATCCCTGCCCCAGAACCGATATATTCGGGGATTATCCCGCTATACCCAAGTGAATTATCCCTGGTTCACGCTAAAGTATATTTTTGATCACCAGGTTCACAACAACAGTACAAAACACTATGCTGTGTAATAATAACATACACCTCAAGAAAACCCTACTTATAATGCCCCAGGATACGTCAGGAAACCACAAGCGTTTAATGAAGTTTAATGACCAGGAAACCCCAGGCGTTTAATGAGGTTTAATGAGCAGGATACAGGGAATTTCATGTGCGGAGGAAATGCCAGGAAATGTCATGATACTCAAGTAAACGTCAGGAAATTTTTGATCTATTTTCTTATCTTAACTTAGTGTAAAATATTTTTAATGGAAGAAGTCTTTGTAGGGGTTTATTCATAGAGCAACAGGGTTCGTAGATGAAAATTTTACAGGTTAGTATATAAAATGAAAACTGTTTAAAAATGTAACCAAACCAAATGATAACATACTGTGTTTAAATATATTTCAAGGAAGAAAATTGTAAAAAGTACAATGGTACTAGCTGTTTATAATCTGTTCCAGTAAAAAAACTGAATTAATATCGTTACACTGTACCTTGATTACAAAATTGTAAAATGAAGGAAGAATAATGTCATAAGTCATCTTCTAGTCCCCTCTTTAGGGTGTTTTACATAAGACAGGCCGATAAATGAAATGTACTTTAATGTATGAAATACTTCCTCTCTTATCTAAGCTCGATTAGGTATAATTGTAAATGATATTATTCTTATACCAGTAAAAGAAAATTCCATTTCCTCTTATGAGGGATTGAAATGTAGAATTATATAACTATGCAATGTATAATGGGCCGGTGGTCTAGTTACTGAATAAACTCTCTCTCTCTCTCTCTCTCTCTCTCTCTCTCTCTCTCTCTCTCTCTCTCTCTCTCTCTATGAGGGATTAAGAATCAGAATGAATTAGTTAACAATCTTATAAATTGAGTTTTTGAAATACATGGCAACCATATATCATTTATATTATGTGACATCGGCATTACGAAGTATGCTAAAAGATTGGCTGCATAAAAAAACATGTGAAACTTACCTTATCGAAAATGAAATCCTCTATATTAAAGCACATAAATCCATCAATGATTAGTGATTACACTATGTGGCAGCACATTGCAGTCTCTGCCTTACTTCAACAAAAGTTAGGTACAAATGAATATGCAGAAATATAGGGAAAGAAACTTTGCATTGGGTCTTCGTTTACCTCTAACATCTGATTGGATAACTGGATAAGAGAGACCACTGACACACAATGCCTCGAGTATTACTCACCTGTCAGTGTTTATTGTCAATACACGTGTCAATCTGTCTAATTGACACCAATAGTTAATGAGGGTTGAATGCTACAAAAACAGATTCCAATATACGGCTTACATTGATGAGCTTGTCTTTGAAAGACAAATACATAACTGAATATATAGATACAGATATACAGGAACAGATATATAAGTGAAACATATTTCATTTCACCAAAAATGCCAAAACCTGCTATCATTGTGTTCATATTCAGTTAAAATTTTGTTCGCGGTTTTAAAGAAAGAACACATAAATATAAAATATAATTAATATTTCCCTTTTGTTGCACATATCTTTAGCCTAGGTTTTTTTTTATAGTTTTGTACAAAAAGACATGACAACCTAAAATGAGTTAAAGATATTGATTTATTTTGATGCCTGTATGCATCCTTGAAATAATTTTTTTTCCACTAGATTATTATCAAACAAGTTTTAGTTTAAAAAGTTAAATGTAATTAACTGATTAAAAAATTAAAAAGGCAGAATGCATGTCAGTGCTAAGGGATGTATTGTTTGTCTCTTGTCTGATTTAAACATATTTTATTCATGAAAAGACATGAATGGATTGGCCAACAAGAACAGAGGTGCTTATATTAAGGCCGCTCCAAAATAATTACATATGAAAAATATACAATGAATAATTACCAGTCACGCATGTCATACATTTTATAAGCTTCAAAAATAGTGATTATGCATGAATAAGATTGTTTGTTTGGCAGTTTTTGTCTCTTGTCTTTTGGCGGCTCATACATGTTTTATTTTATTTATCAAGTGCCAATTTTGTTGAAGATGAAACACAAAGAAACAAATTCTCTCTCTCTGTTTGATTTTTAGAGGAATTATAGGAAAAGTTTAATGAAATTTAAGACAAAATTACTTTTGTGACTTTGATATTGTTGAAATTGATGAAATTTGGAATTTAATTTTTAACTTTGATGCTAATAATACTTTAAGGAAGAATTTGTTTTAAAAAGATTAATGTTACACCGACAATTTTCAAAATATTTATACTTTTATCATATTAAAAGAAGTGAAATTGTTATCCCATTCATACATTCAAATTGATTATGTCATACCCCTTAATGACCAGTTGTAATGCTCCTAATCAGTAATGACTGCCCTCAACTAGAAGTGCTTAATCAATGAACTATGGCAAAGATTGACAAATATGCATGTGGTTTAAACACAAAAGAAGGAACCGGATTGGTAAACAACCAAATGTTTATATTTATACCACGCGGAAATATGCATGTTCTAGTTCGCCTCTATAATGTAATAAAAAAAACCATTTCATTGTGTGTATCTATGAATAAAAAATTTAAACTTTATTACCTTTATTAAAGTACATAACAATTGCATATCACACTTAAGTTCTTAGTGAAACTAAACTTGATATAAATTTTATCTTTTTTGTATCAAAATGGTGGAATGTGTTATTACAACACATTAATTGACATATCAGGTAATATGAATTTACAAGTGTATTAGCATTTCAAAATTGACGAATTAGATTAAATCCCACAATTACCAATGCACGTTCCTGTACCTGAAAACGAGGTACCTGTAGGCAATACACATATAAAGGGCAGACCCGCGCGAAGACATATTTACTAACGAGACTTTTATTACAGGGCCATAAAAAGTTCAAAGATACAGGGATAATGACTTGTTGGGTTAAAGTGTTTTCTTGACGTATGCTGGAATAACTTCCAGCATGGTTAAAAACCTGTACATATCTAAAATCGCAATGTGTCTAAAGCCTTTCCACTTACAATTTATGAAAATGAATTAATTGTATAAATGTTTCTGTTATACAATCTTTAACAGTTAAGACATAACGCTATTTTTAATACTTTTTTATAATAAGAATAGGGAAAGTAAATTCAGGAAGGAATAACTGACATTCTCAGTAAAACATAATGACTTAACAACAGAATAATTACCAATAAAGATTAATTAATTCATTGGCCTCTGTTTTAAATCTTATAAATCACAGTAAATATTTAATCAGAGAAAAACAAAACATCATTCACAGTCTATTTATTTTAAAAAGGCATGATTTTGTCTTTGAAACATAAGCTAAAGGAAAAATTTGTAATCATTGTCACAGAGTGTATCTAATATCTTTATGCAATTTTATTATATTATATTATATATTCCTAGTGTTAAGGTATTCCTGTTCCAATTTTATTTTATTACAACACTGGGATTGACATTTGAAAAATGTAGAAAGATAGTTTAAAAAAATAAAATGATGTGTAAATTCATGTGTTTACGTAAGTTAGTCACAGATAATCATACATTTAACTATATATATTACTATAACTATTAAGACCATTTATAATAAGTTTTTGGGGACATAACATAAATATAGGAAATAATGATGTGAGGAAGAAAAAAATCAATTTGTATTGCCTTAAAAACTAAAAGACGGCATTTATTTTCTACCCAAAATATATGTTAAAATACATACAATATACACTAGAGAAGAAAGTCTAGATAACATTTGCTTCAATGGGCTTAAAATATCATTACATGTTTATTATAAAAAAAAGTTTCGGTAAAATAAACAGAGGCAATCATTTACCATAGTTATTTCATAACTGTAGTATGAATTAAAAAATCTGTTATACCAATTCATAAATCGACAAATCAAGTTATAAGAATTTGCAAATCTAATTAGAAAATAAATCATAATTTTGACTTATAAATTCAATTCAGCAACTAAGTATCTGCAACTGTAAATGAGATACATGTCAGCAATATACATATACAGATCAAAGACAGTGAAACTTTGTGGTCTTTGTGGTCTTTGTGAGAAGTTTCTTAAATCATCTTTGAATAACTCAAAACAATGATTTATAATGTCATATATTATAATGTGATATATAATAAAATGTGTAGATTATAGATGAATTTCGTTCTATACAAAATAGATCAATGAATTTCGTTGTATATATAGATAAATAATATTCACTTATGCCAACTTGAAGTTGCGTGAGATCAACAATCTGTATTTCAGTACTTACAAGGCCTCATGCCTAAGTAGATTCAAATGTAGATCACATCATTAAGTATTTGTTCCAGATAACGTTACATATATGTAATATATATACATGTAGTAACTGAGTATTGCTATTTGTTAATAATGGCAATAGTATTGTCCTATCTTGGTAACTGAAATAGTAAGATATTTTCCTGTAGATTTTTATATACTTCATATATCTTCAAGTTAAGTTATAACAACATCCTTCAGAATTCTTCATTAAAGAAAATATGAGAAAAAGTAATTACTGGGTCAAATAAACTAAACATGGAAATGTGATCAGTTCACAACACAATTGTACATAATAAATGTTCAAATATATTTGTTCCTCTCGTATGAGACTTATAAATTACAGTAAATGCATAGTCATAGGGAAACAAAATGACATTATTATTTGTTTGGAAAAGGGTTCATTCTGCATTATAAATTAAAGTTTTCGATAAAGTTGAAAACAATAAATAAAAAGTAGATGCATCTGGACGCATTCTAGTCCTAGGTACATGAAATAATATTCGAAAGTAACATACCGTTTACAGAGAATAAAAATAATTAATGCAGAAACCTTTCAAACAGTGTGACTACGGACCCGTCCTGCGTTGACCATTATTGATACATGTATGTTAAAAACACAACTTGGCACATGCGAGAAGAGGAGTTTGACACTGAGTCATTAATGACAGCAAGCAATCAGTCATGAATGGGCACCAACTGGACCCCTGTCACTACACTATGGCTAAAACAACATAATATACACTCTTGGAAATCTCCTATGACTATAAAAACAGGTTATCATCAAAGATATTGTAATACATAGAAAAGAAAACATAATTTGTTTGTAACTGAGGTATCAATAAGGATATTGTGATATCTTAATATGGATTAATTAAGAATTAAGAAAATGTGAGTTTATCTCCATCTATTGAATTAACTGTGATATTAGACACGGATTAATCAAGAGTATTAATTCATAAGGTGTGAATCTCATATGATTACAAAGACTCTGTCATGATGTTAGGTCAGGGAGAATGTGTAATCAATGCTAAGAGATCATATTATCAAATAATTGCATAGTTGTATACATATGAATAAAGTGTAAAACAAGTGATTGGGCACTTTATTCATAAACAACAATGCAATTATTATTACTATTTGAATTGAATTTATAACTATGAATAACATAGGGTAATTACACATGGATATTTGATAGGTCATTAAATATAAAATTCCGTTTGCTGATCTGTTTTGCTTATATTCTGTTTTAAACATATTTATTTCAAGAAGACTTGGATTGGTAAACAAGCTAAAAGCTTATGTTAATAACGCTCCAAAATACGATGTATACGATAAGATGTAGAACATGTCATGGTGAAGTTACAATATGTATATATATATCATTTATACAAACGCAAACAAGAAAAAGAACAAGTCATTGTGAGTTTACAAAAGTTATCTATACAAACGCCAACACGATAACGAATTGCTGCATTCAAGTCTAAGACGAGTGTGTATTATTGGAGAAAATCTACTACCGCAATTTAAATTGAAATTATTTTACATGATAGTTTCATGTGCTATAGCTTATATTCTTCATTTATCCTTTTTTATTTCATTTAAGTAAACCATTTTTAATTACGTTCTTCATTGAGAATGAATCACTTGAGATCAAGCTTAAAGTCAATCTCAGGCAGGATATATTTGATAAACGTAAAGAAATCCAAAAGAATTGACTCAGTTATTTATTTTGCAAATTAATAACTTCACAGATATTGTCTTTTTCACAAGGATACCAATGGCCGTCCGATGAATGTGTTTAGGTACAGCTATAGAACGTTCTTAGTACATGCAAGTTTATCCAACAGAGTTAGCTGTATAGTTAAACATATAATATTTCAAAAAAGAAACCAGATTGGAAACAAGTAAATAATGCTTATATTAATGTCGCTCCCTTACAAAATACAGTTAAATTATAGTGACGCACACATGGACAGATCGGGAGACAGTGATTTCGTAGGAGGTACGTGTTCGTAGGAGCGGTGTTTTCGTAGGAGGATCCAGTTCGTAGGAGGTGATTTCGTAGGAGTGATAATTTACATAATAATTTACATTTTAAGTTTAGTTGTCAGCTTTGTCTTTTTTGCTTTTCGTTAACTATTTATGGTTAATCCTGTACACATATAATATGCAGAGACAACAATGGTTTTGAAATATACAACTAGCATACAGGCTAATACTCAATAATCAACTGATTCTCATATACCATCTTTTTGTGCAGCCAGTTGAATTTGATTCTCTTAACATTTATTTCCAATAAATTCAAAGTCTGTTTTACCAAGTACAATAGATCTTTGGAATGGTTAGCGAAATGACATAACAAATTTGGAATCTCAAAAGGTATTCACTGAAAAAAATACCTCTCAGTTAGGACACTCATTTAGATTTGAATTACGGTAGCCGATTTCGTCAAATTATGTACTGTAGGCTTCGTGTAGGCTGTAGTGATCTAGATGTTAATAAATTTGAAAGGCATATTTCAGACGATCCCACCTGTTCATGAGGCGCTAATCTCATTATTTACTGGTTTGCCCCAACTTTTCTCACTTAAGAAATGGTGCATTATACTACCAAAAAGGGTACAGCTTAAAACAATTTTATATGGAAACCATGATATATCTGATCTTGGCAACTTCACCATTTTAAAATCTGTTTACCTCTTCACAACCACTTCTAATAGATGATTATGATTTAAACATATGTTATTCACAAGAATAGGATCGGGAACAAGTTGTCCAACTTAGAACACCCTCTCCATATAATCTAATAGATTCGAAAAAAGAGTTTAAGATGTTTACTTCCAAGCCATTGAAAGGAAATTTCTATTTTTATTGTTGATTGTATTATCGCATTTCATGTCATCAGAATGTCCTTTGTTTAAAACATCACATTTGTATCGGAACGGTATTAATATAAGCCTCTGGCTTGTTTGCCAGTCCGTTTCATATTTCCACGAATAATAAAATATGTTGAAACCATTTCAAATAATGATATTGTTAAATGTTTTAATTCACAGTGGTAGTCATTGAGGATTATTTGCACCAATAACATAATACAAGATAAATAATTAACTGAAAATAAACACAATGATACAATATTAATTAATCCAGATTCAGTTTTTTATGTAATGAGGTATATTTTACTTGCATTTCAGGTTTTTTTTTATCTGTATAAAAATATTATTTGTCTTGGAAAAGTTTAAAGCTTTATTGGTTGTTTTCCTGGATGCTTTTTACAATTAATTTTCTTCAATTTTGCATATGTCAGAGTGTTCAACATCAAGCTTATCTATGTTAGCCGTTAATTGGGAACTGTTATTGTAACAATCAGCCCTCGTTAGCCCCTGCTGTCAAGTTGACAATATATCACAGATTGACACCTGCTGTGTATACAGACTTACAGGTGGGCATACTCAAGCTATTGCTTGTCACGTGTCTCTCTTATAACAATATGATGCAGTATCTGATTATTGAAATCCTAGTGGTTAAGAAAGAACCAATGAGATGATTTTAGCTAAATGTCTGCATTGACCTATGTACCCGACCTGATCATTGTTGAAATGACCTTTGAAGACAGAGGCCAAAATGTGTTGCTTAATCTGATAAAATCAGTGATGGATTAATGTGCATTTGATGGAATATTGATACTCATATTCGGAAAAGGTAAGTTTCACATGCTTGAGCCTATCTTTTGGCAAACTTGGTAATTTGATATGTAGTTTGTATATATGGTTGCCATGTATTTCAATTGATTGATATCTAAATTTGTAAGATTGTTACTATGTCAAATACATTAGATTACTTTGTCCCTTTGTAACCAAAAGATAAGGAAGAACAATGTATGTTTTGTTTTAATTGTCGTGCAATTAATATGGTAAACGTAGAAGCATGATAAATTAAGTAAGTACATATGAAATAGACAAAAAGAAGTGAACGTTATCATTACATAAAATTTACAGATATGTTAAAATTATAAAATATCTTAACTATCACTAGCTTTTTATCAAAAGGTTTTTGTAAAACAAATAAAAATGCAATATGCTTTATATTTCAGAGACAAATTATTACAATTGTTAATTCTTAATTGCATAACACCCTTGTTTTTATATACAAATATTCAAATAAGTTAAATTTGATTTTGTAATTTTCAATGGGTAATATTTTTGTTAAATTTGATACTGAAATATCTTTGGCCTACACAAGTTAAATTAAAGGACTTAATGATATTCAAACGTTCATTCTTGTTAATATTTGCTGAAATATATAACGATTATAAACTGATTCATGTTTGTGAAACCCCATTGTGTACTTGTAAGAAGGGCATTATACAGATTTTAATAGCTGATGGCGACTTTTACAATATGTTTGTTCTTCTGCAGTGCATCCAGTTTTCTTCTAAGTGTAGAACAAAATAATGTATAATATGTGCATCTATGGCAAAGAACATATTGTAAGTGTACTTATTGTGAGTGTTTAATTATTAAGTTGTTTTTCCCCAATATATTCTCCTGAAGTTAATATAACTAACTTAATATCAATATTAAGCATTCACAAAATACTGAATCAACAAAATATAAGTTTGTTGAAGGTAGTTTATTAAAACATTATAGAATTATAACAATTTCCTACAGTATCCTATAGTTTCATGCAGTATCCAAGAGTTTAATGACTTTGGATACGGGGCATTTCATTGGCAGGAAATTTTTGTGAACGCCAAGAAAACTGACGTTCACTGATCATGAAATTCGGAATTTCCTGGTCAGTGAACATCATTAAACTGCTTTATTTTCTCCTGTGATAATCGCAAATGTTATGAACTACAAAGACAATGCTAGTGTAACATATACGAACACATATTCAAACGGATCCATTACTTGATCGTCATCCAGGATAATATATATATATATATATACACATATATCATATATTTCATATCCGTTATTTGTATATGGCCTGAAGATGCTCCTAAATTGAACTGAAAGTACTAGCCAGTAAAATGGATTCATTCAACTTCTGACTTATATATATATATATATATTATATACAATGCAACACAATATTACAAGTACTATATGAAATAGATAAAACATTTAGCTTGGAATAATGTAACTATAGTACATTCACCTGGGAGTCTGATGTTGATGTAGAAAGAAACAAGATATCAAGAGTTGGCTGTCTGCTTTATCAGTGCTAATATTGCAGTGCAATTAGCATAAGTGTAGGTTGCCTTATAGATTTTATTCGTTTCAAGGTTGCGCTTGTGCAGAATCTAACATTGTTGTCAAGCAAGTGATGATCTAGAACACGTTTTCGTTCAACAACACCATTGAATAGTGTTTTGGGCGATCCTTACGCAAAGTGTAAGTAAAAATTGTTGCTTTTTCAAATTCTTGATGGTCATTTAGAAATCATTATGCTTAGAAATAATCATTTGTTTCTTGTTTCCGTCTGCATCAGGTTGAAACCAGTTCATCAGGCCATACAAGGAGATGTTGTCAGGGGAAAAGAATGGAACTTATTTTTTTTCATTTAGGACATAAATTATTCTTTTGGCAGTGACCAAGCGCTAAAACGTTTTTGAAATCTTTTACTTCTGTTAATATTTATTTACGTTCAGTTACAAAAAGGACAGAAATATTTTAATGTGTTGGCCTAATATGACAAAGTACATATTTTATTACTACCTCTTTCTAGCATTTGCAAACGACGTTTAAAGAAAACTGTGTGTCTCTCTTATACATGTACTTGACTTATATATCTCTCGTTACTGATCTTTTACATCTATCTACGCAGAGTAGTTATACCCAAGTAACCAATGAATCTAGCAGAACAAGAGATGATGAACCATAACCAAGTAGCTCTGACTCGTCTCCTGGGATGTAGAATATCATCTCACACAGGAATTGGAGGCTGTTAGTCTCGCATTACCACTCATCTCAAGGAAATCATATTTCGTCTGCTGTCCTATCAAGTTGCTGATGTGTCGATACATTTGTTTTATCCAGGGAAACCTTGTGAAATCATATACTCACAATACTCGATACTTTTTCTCTATACTCCATTTGATATTTTCATTATGGACTATTAAACTTGAATTGCATTTCATATTTTCAAGCGTTAAGTGACAGTGAAGGCTATATTGTGTATCAGTGTATTAGTAATTGCGGCGTTTTATGAGTCCACAGTTATCCATTTGTATCTAGATCAAACATGTTCTCATGTTCATACCAAAAGCAGGAAGGTGAAGTGTTGCAAAAACAAAAAAACACCTACAAAGTTACTGAGCGTTTCTTAACAACTATCAAAAGTGAAGGAGTGTGATCTAGATTCCTATTATAATGTAAAACAGATGCAATGTTTAACTTGTTAATCATTTGGTAGCGATAACCAGACAGGGGAGATAACCATGATATCCCTTCTCGCAGGCGTAAAAAGTTGGTTAGAAATCGGGGTCAAAACAGGGGGTGGGTTTACTTTTTTTCGTATCGTTGCCTCTTATTGCACAAAAAATCGTAATACTACAAAAGAAAATAGGATAACAAATCCAGAGACACTTATTTTTAGATTCTCATTTATGTGACGTCAAATGTTGACTTTGTAAGGAGAAAAACTTCAAAAATGTAAAAAACGTATTTTCGCAAAGCGCACATGTCTACAAAAAAATCATGATGTAGAATAATTATTCAGCTACATTTTGAACTATCTATCAGCTTTTTATCACAACGTATTCACATCAAATTAAATAAAAGAACGACCATACGGTACCAATCACAGTAACTCCCACATGCAATCGCCCGCTTTCATTGGCTGTCACGATAAAAGCGTGAGCTAAGATTGTGTTTGTAATAATCGTTTTTACGACTAAATATATGGTAAGGAACACCTTTCTCCAACAGTATTTGTTTTTAACGTGTACAAATGCGAATTTTAACTTGCTCTGTTTCATAAATCACATACATTAAATTAAGTTTATTAAATTCTTTAAAAAAATCAATTTTCTAGGTATTTTATATATCTGAAATTTCTTATTTCACTCTTCAATATTTTATACATATATATGTATGTTTAAAGTTTTAAAAAGGTATTTCGATAAATTATACACTGACTTCCAAAAGAAACTTTGCGCCATTTTGTAATGATTATGATTGAAGAATGCAAAACGATAGAAATTTAAAACAAAGTACCTCTTAATAATCAATCATTTGTGTAAACAACCAGCGAATCAATATTAAAGGTGGGAAACCTAGTTTTGCACTTACTTGATTTGAAGTGGGCAGGGGTCAAATTTTTTGTTGTTCAGACGTTCGTTGAAATGATGTTTTCGCAATAATTTCGTTAAAGTACTAAAATATGCTGCTTTAGTACCAGGTTTGAGCAGCCCCAGTGTTATAACTTCCAAATCTGCCATGAGTAACAAAAAAGCTCAAACGTTAAATTACGTCTTCTGTCAGCAGGTTCAACGTTTCGTCTGCATCGAAGTTTTCGATTAATGGGAATGTGTGGACACAAGTCTTACTTGTCATATTGACACATCTTTGAGTCGTACAAATGGTAACCAGCCTTAAGATCTCAACAATCGGAATAAAATCCTGCTATTGCATGCCAATTCTGACGTTATAACTTCGAATGAAATTGCCATGTGTCGATGTTTAGTGACCAATAGCTATCAACTTAGCAGTCGATGAGCTCTGATTAGATCAGTCCAAGTTCATAAAGTGCACGAGAACATAAAACATGCCGACCGTTGACGTTTGCTATCTCTGACATCACTAAGAGACAACGTTGGCGGTGACTTTCATGCAGTGAAAAAACAAGTGTTTTTTGTGTTTCAGGGTTGTCAGAAATCCTCAAAACCTCTCTGTATAGCCGGATCAAGTTACCATTAGAAATGAACCGTTTACTGGATTTAAGGTGTTTTTTTCACTATTGGAGTGACAAACATTCATTATGGACAGTTATTAAACTTGTTCGTCACGTGACTAAGTTCCAGCGCAAACGTCACGTGATTATGACATTTTTGCCATTTCTGCAAAAATGCATAAATAATGCTCAATTAAAAGTTTTAAACTTGAAAGTGTGGGTTTCAACTATTTCATTGCCAACTTAAATAAAAATCTAAATATGAGATCGTTTTCGAAATTTCAGTTTTAAAATTGCAAAGTTTCTTTTGGAATTCAGTGTACTTAAATTTGGCAATACATGATACTCCTGTTTTGTTTAAGCTCGATATGTACATTTATCTTAAGACCTTTAATCTGCTAAGTTGAGTCTCATCTTAAATCGGTTGTAAAATATTCTGTATTCTGTGTTAACTTCAATTTCACATTTTTAGGCTACACAGACTCGGATGACAATGACAGTGACCATGACCACATAGTTTGTGGAACATTGAAATAGTTATTGACAATATTCAAGAAAAATATAAAAAAACGTGATGAGGGTACTCCCCTCGGAGGGTCAAAATTTTGTACCAAATGTGGCACCTAATTTTTAGTCATAATTGATAGACAAGAGAACAACAAAGACATTAAACACTCAACAGTATTTTTAGGATGAGAAGAAATATTTTGATAAGACCCTAACCCAAAAAATCGATATTTATCTATTATCTACCTATAAGGTGATTGCTAGGTCTAACTTCTAATGACCGACAACGCCCATACTTTAAAAGTATATTATACATGATCTATGCTATAAAAGACTCACAAAAGCACTAAAGATCATAATATATTTTGTCTTTCATATAATAATAAAAGTTTAGGAGAAAGTTTATAGTCCAAGGTCAATATTGTTTTCCTCAGATCCATAAAACATTCACCATTGCATAATTGTTTTATTATTCAGAGATACAAAAACGAAAAGACAACAAAAACTACGGCTAACTACGGGAATTTGGTTCGACTCTGATCATGATGTCATTGTCCACTTGTCCCAAAGCAATTGCTGTAGATCACGTAGTCTTTTTCGTATTTTCCTTTTTGTATCGAAGCGTAATAAAATAACTGTGAACTGGTGAATTCGGTCCAGCCCTCTTTCTATGAACCCGAGGAAAACAATATTGACCTCTGACTTCGTCCTTGGTCAATATTGTTTCCTCAAATCCATTAACTTTGTCCTCGGTCAATATTGTTTTCCTAGGGTCCATAAAACAGGTATAGACCTCATCACCAGTCAATATTTATAATGTCATTTATTTCATTCAACTTATCAAACTACATTGTAAATATTTGTAAAATGATAAAAATATATAGGTCTGCAGGTGGGCGTGTATATAAGTAAAAAAGGTTAACTTTTGAATGACCTCCATGCTGAATAAAGTTTAAAGTCCTAATAAGGAGATACTTATTTCCTAATTAGGAGTTAGTATCTCCTAATTAGGAGTTAGTATCTCCTAATTAGGTGATAACTAAGTCCTAATTACGTAATAGATAAGTCCTAATTAGGAGTTACTTATGTCCTAATTAGGAGTTAGTATCTCCTAATTAGGTAAAAGTATCTCCTAATTAGGAGATAAAAAAATTCTCACTGTGGCACTAGGATGCTTCCGTACTTATCGGTGTTCTCAGCACTCGGACATATTATTAATGAATTCTTAATGTATGACGTCATAAATGAACTGGTCTTAGTGCAAGAGCCCACTAAACCTCGTTGTACATGTTTTAAGGCCAGACTAATCGAATGTGAAGTACAAACAGATCAGAAAAGAACACGTTAAGTTGTTTGTAATTTCAACTAATTAATCTTGTAATTCATGAAAAATTGAACGGCTGGGACAACTACTCTTATATTGAATTGTATATGCTCAACAGTGTTCATTTATTGCCAGAAGATGAATACCGTAATGTAAATATACGATATCATCTACATGTACAGTAATAAGGGGAAGAATTCGCAACACATGTGTTCAATTGTGAAAAAATTGAACAAGAGAAGATCTTCAGTCGTTACAACAGTTGTCTGTCCTGATAAATCAGCTTTCATCAACCAGTAGTCAAACATTTTGCTTTTGTATTTCATAAAGCTTTTTTTCTATAATAATAACATTCCAATTCTGCAAGTGTCATCCATGTCGTGTTATGATTTAAAAAAACCCTTTTCAGGTTAAGTAAGTTTGTGCATTCTTGTTTTCATGTTTAACACCATGCATATATATTATAGTTAAGCGCTGCCTGAGACAACCAAATAATGACTACTGCTAAAATGTAACGGCCATTATTGAATGTGAGTTTGATCCCAGCATAAACGATACTAAAGTGACTGAAGATTTTATATAACTTGATTTCCGTCTCTTGATTTCATCGTCTTATTTCACATTTCGCTGTTGCTGAAATTATCTCGACATGCTTTAATTATTCATTAGTTGAACTTTCTTCATGCTCGTTTGTCTCAATCTGTAATGTTCGAATCTGTGAATTATTTAAGTAACTCTGTATCATAAAACCTTGTGTTATCTGTATTCCTCACAGAATGTTTGCTGTAAGAATGCATAAGATTGTGGTACATATCTTTCATAATATAGAGAAATTGAATCTATCTTTATTTTCAAATTTAATCTGAACATGTATTTCAATCATTTCAGCTATTGATTCGAAAATAAAAAGCAAATCCTATGGTTAATAAAAATAGAGTTAATGTATCACATGTCAAGTGGAGGAATCAAAACGCAATGATGCCATAAATCAAGAAAGCACTGTTTGTATGCTAAGAAGAAACCAGCCACAAAACTAAATTCCATTTTCAAAAGTCTAGTTTTGTTTGTTGTGTATATTCACATATACATGTTTATCATATAATGGAGGGTGTTATCGATGCAATAAAGCTATCTGATAAACTTGGTATCCGATTGCCTCAAAATCTGATAAAGATGCAAATTAGGTCAAAACACAAACTATTTTCTCAAAACTCCATGCATGTAATGCGAGTCCTAAAACGGTCACTAACCATTGATAACGTCGTCGGGAGTTTTCAGGTTTTGTGTTTCTATCGAATAAAATATCGTACAAAATCCGTCAGGGTAAACTTATCACGCATTCGTATTTTAGAAATCATAGCTTGGTTTTCCAAGCATTTCAAGATGTTTTCATCGTTGGTTTAAAAATATAACGATATGCAGCTAACAATATCGACTATCGAAAAACTATGTGCTTCACTTTTCGTGAATAACATAGGCCTAGATCGCTTTGACCCTGTCGGTTACCAACTTATCAGCAAAAATAAATCATATTCTAGTGATAATACACATAATCTAGTAGCGGAGTAACAAACGCAACAACCTCACCTTCGCAAATAGTCGGCGTTTGGTCTAAGGATACCGTAACTGAACTGGCGTAACAACAATGACATTGCAGCTTTTCAAAATGCAGTTAGAGTTACTTCCCCTGTTGCAGCGACGTTGACAAGTGGTTCTTACACATTTTGTGTTATAAAAAGATACAATGTTTACTCGTGCATTCGGAATCAGACTGAAAATGTCGATAGATTGTAGAAGACGTTTCTAACACCGTGAAAAAAAAAATTTCATGAAGGAATATTTCTAGACTGTTCACAACTATACATCGCCGACAATATGACCTTCACCTTGGTTTATTGTGAAAGCAATTACTCCGCGAAATCTAGGTCAAACATATTTTTAGAAGAAATCATATTTTCGTTTAAATCCGTTTATTTCTAAATGACATTATATCATAAAGAAATTATTAACCTTGTGTGTTTCCGTATCATTAATATCATATAAAAGGAATAAAAATATATGTATTATGCTCGCCAAAGGCTCGCATAATACAAATTTTATTCCTATTATATGATATTAATGATACGGAAACACACTCGGTTAATAATCTCTATGTAATGAACAACAGTAAAGATGGTTTAAGTAATGAAAGTCTTTGCATGGATATTTGCCTTATCGCCTAAACATTAACAAACACATACCACATGTATTAAATCACCACCGGCAATGTGTTCTGACAACATTTGAAATGTCCAATTTCCTCTGTATCTATATGTAAGAGATCATTCATTAATTTCTTTTTTATCGGAAGACCCTAAAGAAAATAAATCTCGTTTCAATTTCATCACATGTCAGCCCATGGAAGAAAAATCGATGCGCTGGCATCTGAGATATTATAAGAACAATTTGATGGAGGAGAAGTAGATGTTTCTAAGGAGATTGTATTAACAAAAACGGACATACCAGCTTCGTATGATTTTTCTTTTCATTATTTAAGGAAAAACATCATTTACAATAAACATTTGAGGAGTAAATGATATGTCTAGGTTTTGATGAGTAAATGATATATTTGGTTTTGATGAGTAAATGATATGTTTGGTTTTTCATCTCAAAGAATCTCAATTATCTCCCTGACAAAACTCACACTTTGCACCGATGAGCCTTCTAATGGCCTCGGTTTGTTCATAACAATCGGACTTGAGAGTCAAGTTATATCATTCGTTTGAAAATTCGTGATAAAACCAACAGAGTTTAATGTAATGAGAAAGTAAAAGCATACAGAAAAGCTAAAACAACATATCCAATATCACCATTTGAGCGAATGAAGTCGATATTATGTGTAATTTAAAGGAAACAGATAAAACACAACACTTAATGATTGCATCATTTCATTATAACGGTGATCAACAAGAGGATATTCGTTTCTTTAAATCGAAATTCATTCCTGCCTCTTTGATTTTGAACTTTGGAATTGTAGTTTCTGTATAACACCTACAAGACTGTTTAATCTACAACTGTTATATATCTAACCAGATCAGTTCCCATTAATTCACTACTATCCTATGACCAAGGAGCGGGATGCTAGATGAGAGTGTAGACTCAAGCACCACATGGCAGCTGACTTGATATGATTAACATAAGATGCGGCGGTAATGCGACTCTACCAAGCTAACACCATAGAGGTTGAAGGTTCGTGTCCTTGATATACAGAAAGTAATGCCAAAGACCTATTCATAAGCCTCGCGTGATTATCAACTGAACAGGGAAAGGTTTTCCGAGCACAAGTATTATATTGACATTTTATCTAATGGGGGTCAGTGATGTTATTGGGATAAGCAAATTCATTTTTGGAGTTTTGGAGAAGGATGTTAGTTAAAAGGTATAGAGTGATTTCAATATTCCCAGGAGTTTTGTGTCGTCTCTATATCGATGTGAAATGACGTCACTGTTCAAGAAAAGCGTTTGGTGCGGAATTATTAGCTGATTGATAGATTCAGTGTCTCGCGAAAGTTCGTGTATCATTGATTTATGTTAATGTAAAATACTTCCAAAATACCATCTTATGACTGTTACAAACCATATGATAAGATGTTTGAAATGAAAACAACAAAATGATTTTGTAACTTTCTTTTACTTCTGGCTATTAAGACGTTATTGTCTTGCAGAAAGCACAGAGCAACCATCCCTGTGACCTACCAATCAACCTGGAAGAAAAGATTGTCATTATCGAAGGTGTTAAAGGTTCAGTTAACAACAAGAAGAGAGGACTCCAAAAAGGAGAATATGTATACATTGATGTGGTGCTGGAGTTTAACCTGTACAGTTATGATGAAAAACACAGTTTCAATTTTACGTTTAATATCTAAGCTAATCACATTAAAGCTTTTTATTATCTTCAATTGTGCTAGAAACAATATATTTGTGTCAACAAAGTAATGAAAACATAATCCATTTGCTTTATCATTTGATTAGATATGATGTCAAGAGTTATGATTTACCATGTGAACGTAAACATTTGAACAAAACAAACATGTTTCTGTTCGATTGAGATTGTTATTTTCTATTTGTGTTTTTTTATACCAGACTGAAGTATTTTAATATTGATACAAAACTTCATATCTATTTTGTATTGAAAGATTATTTCTTTTACTTATTTGCAAAAAATTGCAAACGATGTTTCGATTGAATGACTCAACACTCCAATATGCCTCTTACTGCTTCTCTGTCTTCTCATAGCCTTTACCTTTGAACGTTATTTCGCAATATGCAAGTCGTACAGGAAATTGTGCGTTGAAGCAAACAGTTAGTCGGGTTCTCTATGTCAGGCATGACGTAACTTCATGTTCTCGATCCTTTGAGTTGATACCTCCAATGTTTAAAATCAAAATTGTTTATGTCCTCAATCACCAAATTTTGGCAAATTACAATGATAAACCAGAACTGAAAACTTAAAAACTAATCTTATGATCATCCGCAGATTAAGCTGTTGTATTTCCTTCATGTACTGATGCAAAACACATGAAGGAAATGTGTTTGTATACTTTATATACATACATTGTAACATCTAATTGTAATTGATTACTTTGGATTTTCAATTTTAAAAGTATGAACGTGCTTGATTTGTTTGCGTGATGAACACTTCAAGGCTAGTTTTGCTTCTCAGATGATAAATTTATTAATGTATTTATGAACATTTTGCAAATAGAAACTTGATATTTTCACAGTCTGATATCGATTCCCTAACGATATGCTAGATATACACAATACAAGACAATGTTGAAATATACTGATTATGAACAATAGCTATCAAAAACTTGAACAAGTATGTATTGCATTAATAATCATTCCCCTGAGTGGCCTTGAAACACACAAACGATTGTACCCATCCTTTTGTCTGTAATATATGGCAGAGCCCCATAAATGTTTAAGATCCATAAATGTTTAAACCCGATAAACAATTAAGCTCCATGAATGTTGAAGCCGAATAGATCTCTAAGCCACATAAATGTCTAAGCCCCATAAATGTCTTTGCCACATAAAATGTCTAAGCAACATAAATGTCAAAGCCACATAAATATCAAAGCCACATAAATGTCTGAGCTACATAAAAGTCTAAGACCCTAGTCTCCTCGTCGTTAGACTTTCACATTTCATATTGTTGCATACTTTTCAGATTATAATTTGTCATATTTCACAATACACAAAAGTATGTCCTCTTTGAAGAACTGAACGAATTTCACAAATGAGTTCTTGTATAATAATGTGAAACACGCAGAGTGTTCTCATCAGTCATCTATAACACATTTATCTGTCAACGCATTCAGAAAATTGGAAATTTTCTTTAACAATTGAATCAAATTATATGAATTTTTATATTTTAGCTTCACTCCCGATAGAGATTTTTTTTAATATACAGTAAATAAGTATAGCTTTTATTGATCGCATGTTGAGTTGAGAAAGGAAGACGCAAAACAGGCAAAAGAAGTTTTGGCAGAGTTTTTTAACTATCAATCACAATCATGTTTTCATGTTAGGAAAATATGGAAGAAACGAAATGATGTAGATATGACTTTCGGTGTTTTGATAAAATCTTCAGTATAATGGGTTTTTTTTTTGTGTTTCGATGGAAACTTTTGGAATCGAAGAAAGAATATAGTATGTATACCTCTCCTTATCATGGAGATGTTCCTTTTGGTGGCTAAGGCAATGTTTAATATGTTTTCCAATTGTAACAATTTGGATTTTGTCCCCGGAGCATAATGCTTAAACCATATGACCAAATGAAACTTATCTTCACTTATCCTGTTTAGATGTGTCATTAAATTTTAATTTTGTTACTTTTTACATTTTTTATAAGGATGATGTTCTTATCCACCGAATAATTCTACTTATACCTCTAATACTAATTTACTGGTACAAATATGCAGTACCTGAGAGACAAGAGGACCATCAAAATGACGTCCGACAACAGGTAGGTTAGTATTGTTTTCAATCGGTATCCCAGTAATAAGTGACAGTAGTAACGAATGAGGTTGTGATATGTAAGAAGCATTAAATAATTATGTAATATGCACAATATTATATGAAGAAAATCGCGGAGTGGCTCTTTAAAACGAAGTGACGTTGACAGTATTTCAATCGTTCTTACATATATTGTTTGTTGAAGTTTATTCAGAAAACAAAGATATATATTCATGCATTTATTACAATTCCCGAATGGAGCTATTGGATCATTGAACCCCTTGAATCGTTCATATTTAAAGTAAACAATTCATAGTGGAAGTTTAATTTCAAGTTTATGAGAACAATACTTTTCTTTTGCGACAATAACTAACTGCAATGATGTTTTATCTAGAATTCTCACAAATTTATTGTATCAAGGCAAAAATATATGTGTTACAGAAAAACACAAACATTTGGGATGTTTGTTTAAACATATTGGATGTCTTAATAAGTAACTTTTCATATACAAAAACGTTTTGCCTTTGCAGTATGATTTTCTATATATATTTCTACAAAATTAATGAAATAAATACAAAAAAATGGTATTCATTCCAATGTTTCACGGATTACAACTAGGCTCAAAGAGATAAATCAGATAAGTCAGTATCGTATCAGGTTCTCTCATGTCAACCCGTGTTACAACCAAGACTACACCATCAGCCGAGAGTGATGGAGAGCGCAACATGATTACTTTGTGTGTATTTATCATACCGACCTTCAACCTCTTGGATATAAGCCATGAAAAGGCTAAATGAAGAGGAACTCTCAATCATTTGTTTGCATTGAAAAGCTTTTGTTTTTAAATATGGTTCTTCCATCAGATCGGACATTAATAAGTACATGTACCTTATACTCTCATCACACAATTTGAAGTTTAGTCGTCATATCATGATGTCCCATCTTGATCAGGGCGAGATGTTGATTCTTTCTGCAATGATTAGATTAACTTTCTCATTATGCAGGATGTCAGAGGCTAATTTGCTGCTGTTTATGTGGTGTGATGTATGGCAGTTCATTTCTACTTAACTTGCAGTATCGTGACAGCAAGATCACTAAGATACAATGTAATCTAAAACCAATAAATCAATGATGCTTCTCGGGTTTATTTATTTGAAATTAACAGACAACATGTCTATGAGAGTTCAGAGTTTTGGTGTTACTTTATAAACAATGTATATGTCAAAACAGATCACTATTTTTTTTCTAAAATAGAGAGGAAGAAGGGATGATATACATAAACTCATATTTAACTATGTGATATAACGATGTTATATTTGGGATCACACTATCTTGAATAGTACAGATTCTTGTACTTTTTCGGGCCGAGTCCCATGCGGGATTCGAACTCACATCCTCATAGTCAGGCAACACAGCCAGCAATGACCATGCGTACGGCGAATCTGCCACAGTTTGACAAGGTATCAATATCTGTTTGATAACACTACTCGTAAGGGGATATAATATTGGCTTTCAGAGTCACTCCGCGATTTCAACATATATTGTTTTGCTTTGAATCGAACGTAGTCTACAGTGTAGGAAACTTAACAGAAAACTCTACCAGACACCAGGGCTGGTTACTTTGAAAACTTACCAGCCCCCCTCAAAAGTTGCCAGTCCTATATTTTCACATTTTAGCTGACAAGTTAAAGAGTAAATATCAAGAACTTTGTTTTTCATATTTATTCAGATACATAACATGTCATAATTGGAATAATGAAGTTTAATTCCTAAACTCTTTTAAAAAGTTTAACCACAGTGCTCTGAACTTCAATAAACACTTCAAACATATTTACCACAGTGTTTTGAGCAGGAAGAGAACAGTCCCATCATTAGCAATGTGTTTAATTCTTAAGTTTAATAAACACTTCAAATAGATTATAACAGTGCTCTAAGCAGGGAGAAAACAGTCCCAACATTAGCAATGTGTTTAATTCTCAACTTCAAACAGATTTATCACAGTGCTCTCAACAGGGAGAGAACAGTCCCAACATTAGCAATGTGTTTAAATTATTCTTAACTTTAATAAAAACTTCAAACAGATTTACCACAGTGCTCTTAACAGGGAGAGAGCAGTCCCAACATTAGCATGACTAGCAATATGTGATGTTTGAAAAACCTGAAAAATCGCTAACACACTCATCACTGCCTCCATCCTCTAGATCTGAGAAATCAGACTCATAGTCTGAGTCACAGTGAGCTAACTCCTTTTGATGATCTGGAACAGCAGCAACTGGTTGCTCATCCTCATCTTCAAACTCCTGTCCCAGTTGTGGCACTTCCATGAATACATCTGATGACTTTTTAGTCTGGACCTTTTCAACAAAGTAGGGCCTCCTGTGGTGAGCTTTGTTCCACTGGTGGATAGCTGGGTTGGGATCGAAGGAGTCTACATCAGCAGAATGAAACTGTATAGTCATTAGTAATGTCATTGAAGAGCTTGACAGTTTGTTTCTATATTGAGATTTAATTATTTTCATCTGTGAAAATCCCCTCTCACATTCAGAGGTCCCTGCTGGAAGTGACAGACATAGGTCCACAACTTGAAGGATGTTGTAGCATCTCTCAGGATACAAGTTGTTGACAGAAGCCCAGGTCAAAGTGTGAACATCATGACTGAAATATAAAATAAACACGAATAACTATTTAAATTCAGATCACTATTGAGTTTTTTTTAATAAAGTTGAAATTATTTAAATCAATTACTTAGCTGTCTTTGAGTCAGACTGAAAATAGTTAAGGGTCAACAAACAATTTCAAACTTATAAAGAAAAGTGATAAGAAATTTGGTTTGGGTCTATAAAGTTGTTAATGACTAAACAAACAAAGGAATTGAAATACATTCAAATAGCATACCTTTCATACAGAGCCTGCTTTAGATAGGTCCACTCCTCAGATGCAGCTCCAAGATCAACACCTTGTCTCTCCAACACATCCCCATAGTGATTCAGGATTTCAGTTAGACAGTCATCACCAAAATCTGAAGTAGAAAAACAATTTGTTTTATTTGAAAGCAGCTACTCATTACCTATCGAATGAAGAAATCTAACAAAAGATATCATGAGTTTGTTACATCCAGGTGTTTACATTTTAAATTCTATTACTTAAGACAATCAATAGGTCATGTCAACTCAAAGCAAATTGTTATGATTTTCTTAATAGCTCACTACCACACACCAACAGCTGCTTCCTTAGTTAATGGCCATGATTCAAAGTCTATCATCTTGGTTGCCCTGAAGACTCCTTTGTCAAGATCAGTGAATCTGTCTGATATACACTTGACAAGATTCTGGACCAGTTTTGGTGCTTGAGAATCATGTTCTACAGAACTGGGGCCGTATTTATAAAAATTCTAAGAGTAGAAGTTAACTCTTAACTGCCATAAATTCTAAGAATTTTCAAAGAATTACTCTTAACTCTAAGATTTTTCTTAAGTGGTATTTATAAAAACTTTTAGGTCTTAGAATTACTCTTAACTAGGGTAAAAGTTAGGAGTCCTCAATAGCACTCCTAAGGAGTTAAGAATTTTCTTAACTCACCAAAATGGCCGTCCCAGTCTCAGTTGGAATGTTTTTACAGGTAAATGGCAATATTTAAGTTCATTTTCATAACAAAGTGATTTGAAATGGATCTTGCATCATTGTGCAATGCCTGTTGCCAGCATAATTTGCAGATTAATCTGTATTATTTGGCATTATGAGGATTTTTTGGGGTACTCCATGATGAAAACACACAAAAACTCACAACTAAAATAGCTTCTCCAAAATCAGTTTCAAAACTAATAATCTATGTTCATGCTATGTTTCATTACCCAAAATCAATAAAACATGAAAAGATGGCACCTCAAGCTGACATACTTACAGTAGTTTCTTGCAAACTCGACACAAAAATGTGGATATTGGCAATCTTGAATTCAACACATAAAATTTTAAGGAATGCATGCCTAGCTAATTCATTTTGGTCACCTTATCATATATCTCACCTTGGACAGAACAAGCTTTACTATTACAGCATCCTCTTCATGCAAGAAACATAATGTATACCAGTAGGTATCAAAATTACTGAGGCAAGACTTGTTTGCAGACGGATTATGATGCTACTAAACAGAAGTGTCTGTGTGTCTTATTACTAAACACTCGACGTCAACAGATGAGAGTTGTTTCCCTTGTTGGCATTCCAGTAAACTCCAAAACATGACTCTAATATTAACTGGCATTTGATTTTGATTTGCCATGCTATGCCATAAAATATATTGAGCTTATTTTGTATATGTTCATCATTATTTATTTTATTTATTACTGTGAGATCTTTTTTCCAATTTCAATTGATTAAAGAATATAATTCAGTTACATAAATTCATAGTGCTTTTCTTATGAATAAGTGCAATAAAATCATATTATTTAAGACCACATTAATTAATTTTTAAAAATCAATAAAATTAAAATAAGAGATTACGAAATTTAAAAGAGAATCCTTTTCTTATTTAAATGACAAGTTTTAAAAAAGCATAGGCATTATCATCCTTTTAATATTTATGTTTTAAAATTAAATGTTTTTTATCTGTTCATAATAGGATTGAATATCTAATAATTAAAAAAATGATGGTTTCATAAATTCATAATCACAATGATATTCACTTGTATTCCAAAAGATAGAGTTAAGTTTGCAAGAAAGGATTTAGATCTAATAGTTCATAATGTTGCATACTTTAAGTCACATGGCAGTCATGTGATGAAACCTTTTTTGACAGGAGAGTTCCAGTGAATCCAGTCATGTTTGAAAAAGAACGATTTTCCTTAGTAACAACACTTAAGAATGGTTTAAGAGTTAAAATTTATTCTTAGCTAAAAGTCACTCTTAGAATGTTTATAAATGGACTCCTATGTCTTACTTTTAGCTAAGTGTGAATTTAGGAATTCTAAGAGTATTTCTTAGAAAATTCTAAGAATCTTTATAAATACGGCCCCTGCCCTTGAGATCATCACCATGAAAGCATCCTTGTGTCTGATTCAAGACTTTAGTGAGTTCAGGTCCTGCTCTGTAATATTATTAAAACCAACACCAATCTAAAGCATGCAAGCAAGTAACAGAGACAAGCGACAGCACAGCAGTTAGGTTAACAAACATGACAGCGTAGAATTAATACTGTTAACACACGGGGTCAAGGCTTGAATTTGTAAATTAAATTAAGATTATGACAAGCAGATATTTGTAACGTGGTGATTTGCAAACAGTTAATCTTACAGAACTACAGTCTGTGCAAGCAGATAAGAAGAAAGAAAGATCTCAAAATGAAATGAAAAATCAGGATTAATGAAGTTTGAAGTGGAAGAATGATATTGGATTGAGGTTGGGAATTTATTAAGAATTAGTACTCACAGAATTACATTAATTTGTCAATCTGGAAACAAGATTCCGATTACCATACAGAAAATGAGATACATAATAAAGAGGTGTGTGAAGCATAGATTAGAAGTCACTAAACTAGATACTAGATAGATTGGTAGATGGGTTGTTTCATTAATTCATACATCGATTCCTTTAGCTTCTCAAGGTTAGTGAGAGTCGCTTGAAGCTGCTGATGAACTTGAAAAACACAGTTTTCTCTCTTCTGTAACATTTTGGAAAGTCTAGTGATAGATGTCAGGACATCCACAAGAAAGTGCGCAAAGAGAACGACACTTCTTGAATGCAACAGTCCGAGGAAGTGCTTGGCCTTTGACTGTACAGCGGACTGACTATAGGTTGATGCAACCTGTGAATCAAATTGTCATTAAATTGATTGTTAATTTTTGTGTTAAACTTGTTGTTCATCCTAAATATGTGATTAATCTGTGCACCTTAAAACTTCATTAGTTGACAATCAACAAAAAACAAGTCCATGCATTTAAATATTTCAAACTTTCTAAAAAATAAAAGTTAAACAGTTTATTACTATTTATTTCACTGAAGTTAAAATGAAACCAATTTCAGATTTTTACTTTAAAAATATGATTTAAAACAAGAAAAACAGATTGATTCTCATTACAGCTCACATACATTTGCTTAACACCATTATTCAGATAACAAATCAGACAAAAGAATATTAAGTGAATTGTGATGAATAATTGCATAATTATCATTTTGAGCTCTATGAAGTATTGACGCCACAAGTGAAGTTTTACACTTTGTTATCGGAGATAGATAATATCAGAAATTAGAGGACTAACTAAAACATTACCTGTTTCAAGTGTGCAACATAGGCTCGATAATGCTGCAACAAGGCTTTAAGGGCAATGAGAACATGTCCCACCCAGCGAGTTCCTCCCACACGTGTTGGCATGGCAGAGACTTTTGTAGAATTTAAACAGATCATCTAAAAGACCTGTGATCTTCTTGAATAACGGAATAGTCTTCAAAGCATCTTTGATACCCAGTTCCACTTGATGAGACATACACTGTATCATCACCATTGAAGGATCAATGTTCTGTCGAAACAGAGCAATCACACCATTGAATTTTCCAGTATTGACACTTGCACCATCGCCTGCAAATCCTATCATTTTCTTCTCCAAAGTTTCCTTTGATAAAGTCTCAAATATGAGGGCTTGTTTAATTGCACTAAAAATACCAACTGCAGTTGCGTTTTCACAGGCTATCATTCCCAAGAAGTAACACTTTGTGAATCCATGATGAGCAAAATGCACATATACAATAATTTGTTCTGCCTGACTATGGTCTGCAGAATGTGAAAGCAAATTTATGGTCTCAGATTTACCATGCACAACTAGTCCGTCATGTCGCAAATTTGTACAACCAGTGACAAATGGCCCCTTGGTATATATAATAATAATAATAATAAAGAATGCTTATATAGCGCTAACTTCCATACTGAAGTATGCTCAAAGCGCGAACAAAGTCATATAAATCACATGCTCTATTTGGTTTATACCATGGCATACAGATATGTTTTTAGATGTTTTTTGAATAGTTCATGAGAGTCTAAATTCTTTAAATGATTTGGGAGAGAATTCCACTGTTGTGCTGCAACCACGGAGAAGCTACGAGCTCCAAATGTCTGAAGGTGAACCCTTGGAACATTAAGCATATTCTCAGATCCTGATCTGAGGGTTCTAGCTGGTTTGTACACTTGCACCAGGTCACACAGGTAAGATGGAGCAAGACCATTGACACACTGGTAGGTTAGTGACAGTACTTTGAATTGAATCCTCTGCTTGACAGGTAACCAGTGGAGAGATCTTAGGATAGGTGTAACATGACAGTCTCGTGGAGATAAAGTCACCATCCGTGCCGCGTTATTCATCACTCTCTGGAGACGATTGAGGAGTTCTGATGTTGTACCTGCAAGAAGACTATTGCAATAGTCTATACGGGATAATATCAGGGACCTGGCAAGGGTAGCTGCTGCATCCCGAGTCAGTAGATGTCGAATGGCACTGATATTGCGAAGATGGAACTGACATTTTCTCACTAGGTCCATCACATTCCGCTCCATATTGAGAGATGAGTCGAGGATGACACCAAGGTTCTTCACTTCACTTGAGAAGGGTATTTGTGATTGACCTACGTTGATGTGGTGCCTTATCACCTTCTGTCGCCTCAGTTGCGGTCCTATCAGAATAGCCTCAGTTTTGTTGCTGTTTACCTTGAGCATGTTCTGTGTCATCCATGAAGATACGTCAAAGATACAGTTCTCTAAAGCACATAATCCGATGTTCTGTGAGGCAGTGTCAAGAGCAAAGCTTTTTGATAGTTGGCTATCATCTGCATAGCAATGATGGGACACACCTGTAGAGTCAATTACTTTTGCAACAGGCTTACTGTAAAGCATGAAGAGGATTGGTCCTAGTACGGAGCCTTGAGGAACTCCGTATGTCAGGTGTACAAGGGTTGAGTCAACGCCGTTAACACATACGAACTGATACCTCTCTGTGAGGTATGAGATAAACCATGAGAGCACGACTCCATTAAGACCAAACTCAATGTTTAAGCGTTTAACCAGCTTATCGTGGTCAATGGTATCGAACGCAGCAGACATGTCCAACAGCACAAGGACTGCAAGTTTACCTTCATCAACACTGCGTCGTAGATTATTGACAACACAGTTCAATGCGGTTTCGGTGCTGAAACCAGATCTATAGGCTGATTGAAAATTGTCCAACAGGTTGTGGCTAGTCAGATGTTCAAGGAGCCTATTCTTCACTGCCTTTTCCAAGATTTTAGAAAGGAATGTGAGATTAGATACCGGCCTATAATTCTTTAGATTGTTGGGATCTAACGAAGGTTTCTTTAAGAGAGGCCTCACTACTGCAGTCTTGAGAATTTTTGGTACAACTCCTGTCTCTAGACTGAGGTTGACTATCTTTGTAATGATTGGCAACAGGAGTTCCAAAAACTGCAAAAGTAGCTTGGTAGGTATGGGATCGAGCTGACACCACGTTGGCTTTGAGCTTTTTATGAGTTTCAGGATTTCTGTTGAATCGTAAGGCCTAAAATGTTCCATGCAGTAATCCAGCGGTTCAGCTGCTTCTTCAACTTCCTGTGTTGAGTCCATTGAGCCCCGAATATTAACGATTTTATCTTTGAAATACTCACTGAAACGTTCAGAAATGTTTTCATCATTGCCACAACTTGGCAGCACGACATCTGTCCTTTTCCCCATCAGCGACGACATCGTGCAATACAAGGCTCTAGGGTTGTTTGACTGAGTCTGAAGCAAATTATGGAAGTACTTGGACTTGATGCTTTTCAGGAGACCATTGACTTCTAATCTGGCTTTTCTAAAAATCTGCCTATGGATTTCTAGCTTTGATTTTCGCCACCGCCGCTCAGCAACACGTCTTTTTATCTTAGCCTCATGTACCGCAGTTGTGTACCAGGGGCTATTGGATTTGTCACGTATCATCTTGGTTTTGCAGGGGGCATGTTTGTCCACAAGATCATGTAGAGTTGTCAAAAGCACCTCTGTCAGCTGATTTACATCCGATGACGTGGAAACACAAATTGGAGAGTTCAATAGGTCATTTTTAAACTCATCTTCCTTAATTTGTTTCAAGTTCCGACACACAGTGTGTTTATTCTCACATGGTGGTTTCTCAACGTGGAGAGTCATGTATACCCAAGAATGATCAGACATTTGATGATCAGAGACATGTAATTCGTTGATCAGCTTGTCTTCAGCTCTAGTGATTACCAGATCAAGAACATGACCATGTCTGTGTGTTGGTTCATCAACATGTTGAATACACTCATTTGATTTTAGGATACTGTGTACTCTTTTTGAAGAAGGTTTACCAATATCGTCAAGGTGGATGTTAAAATCCCCAATTATGAGAGACGCTGTCTGTTTGGTATTCACATAGTCACACAGTCTTGAAAAATCAGTATAGAACATTGAATCTGTGAGACCATTCTTCTTGGATGGCGGGGGTCGGTAGACACCAATCAGGCGAATAGTTTCAGCTGGAAGTGACACAACGACTTCAAGGGACTCCATGGAGGGATATAAAGGAGAGTTACTGCACTGTAATACTGAAAAGTTACTTCTGTGTATAAGTGCTATTCCACCTCCATGTCTATCCACTCTAGGAACATGTTTAAATGTATATTTAGAAGGGGTCAATGCAGCAATGGTTGCTTCATCCCCAGTTTCTTTCAGCCAGGATTCGGTGATAAGAGTGATGTCCAAATCTTGGTCTAATATGTGATCATGTAAGTCCAATGTCTTGTTTCGAACGGATTGGGCATTCCATAATCCTATCCTGACTCTGCTAGATGGTCTCTTAGGATGCACTGTGATAAGATTATTAAAGTTAACAGCCTTACTTGCACATACCTTCCGTTCATAATTCCGTGGAAACACATTGGTAGACACTTTTATCACTCTTTGCTTTCGACAACCACCCCTCTTGCCTCTAACTGTAGCTTTGGATGTTGCAATACCTAGTTGACGAAGGTGACATAATAACTCTGGGGCTATTCTCCTATAACCAGTGTCAAGTTTACATAACTCGTGCTTGGTGTATTGTCTTGTCTGGCCTGGTCCCACAGTGAAGCTTGGGTCACTAATTGATGAGCTCTGTGCCTCCATTGCTTTAGTGTTCAAAACATTGATATTTGATAAAAGAAAAGTCCCGATAAATGTCGAAATCAACATCATATCTTCAAACTGTTTTCATAGAAAGGAACTAAGTCACTTCATACACCATTCTGACAAATATTTCCAGTGTACAGGTACTTTAAGCAGTATAGATTCCACTTTTGGGAGAGAGCAGTGAACACAGCCTGCTGCCTGCTAGGCGCACACATGACTAGCAATATATATTGATTTGTCTGTCGTAGTTTTTCTTCAAGCTAATGGCCCGTAAACAGCATGGCATTTTCGGCAGTAGACAACATTTTTATTATCGTCCATCACCAACCACTCAAATTCCTTTTTCCAACTAGGTACTATCGTACGCTTTCGTTTTGTTTGTTCATACTCTTTCTTTGATTCTTCTGTCGACTTACGTTTACTTGTTTCTCCTGACAAACCCAGGAATTTACGTAGCATGATGATAAATCATTTTTAGTAATTCACAAGAACACACACAACAGCGGGCTGCCATCTTGCACTGCTGTAAGCGGATGCAAGAATAGCTATGATTGGTCCATTTACGAAAGTTAACCAATGGGCGCTCCTCTTACACTAATGTAATCAACTTGACACAAATTCTACAAAATTGAATCAACTCGACACGCATCCTGACTGATAATCACAAACAAGCTTTTGTTCGTCTTAAATATTTAATGAAAAAGATATACGCAGAAATTAATTTTAAAACAGATAAGATTTTATGATAATGATTACACGAAAAATATTAGCCCGACCATCGGGCTGGTAAGATATATTTTTTGCCAGCCCTCAACAGAATTAACCCGTCACGGGCGGTTGGGCAGGCGGTAGTTTCCTACACTGAGTCGTAGATGATTTAGATAATTAAATTACATCTCACAAACTCATTGCCAACCAGCAATTATATGATAAATTCATGTTTCAATGAAAATTTTTACAACAGTCATGTACATGTATGTTAGTGTTCCACGATAACGTTTGACTGATTGCGCTCGTGTCATTTTCCGGTCTTCAATCGTAATTCCGACTTCAAATTTACCTAATATAAGTATACAGAGTCAATTGGGTCTAAAATGATATTTTCCTACAACAGTTAATACTTCTGGATCATATGACACATATTGATTTAGGTTGGCATAAATATGTGACCCATAACAACTCACGTAGTAGAACTTTAATGCACATACGAACATGAAAAAACTGTTTGTCAAAATAAACAATTTAAATAACCAACAACAGTGATGACTTACTGAGGCGGGGCCTAGCATGTCAACGGATACATGTTCTTATATAGTTGTTCCCTTGTTGTTCAAATTCATTCATGTGTTCTTGCTAAGAAAATTATCCCAGTTGGTTTGTTCAGAGACCACAACTGACTTTCATCACATACCTATACTAGTCCTTAAATATCAAACTACGAGATAGTTTTCAACCTCGCAAGACAGTGTTGCATTGTCCAAACGCTTCTTCGAAGTACATTCCAGGGACAAAATCTTACAAATAATGTTGTTTGATAGATTCTTTCTTTCAAAATTTGAGTTTTTAATGACAAATTCCTTCATTTTGTCTTTTATTCTCCTTGATTAATAAAGAATACTTTGATTGATTTTATCTATGGAGTCTGCTTCTTGAAACTAACACTTACCCAATTAACTACAAAACACATGTAACGTGCTAGATAGAGAACTCGAATCAGAAAGAAATACAGCCTTCAGCACATTGTAAAAAGTTACCAACTTTCCCTTGCTGTTAATCCAACCCTGGGCAGCCGTCTCATACTGTGAATGATCATTAAGTCCAATTTAATCTAGGAGTAGAACACAAGAACGCCAAGAGAAGTGACTTTTTATCTCGTAATGACTGTCGTGCTTCAGGCTTTATAACCAGGCTCTAACGAGGGATTGTTGTACGTTGCATATCCATGCTCTCTCGCCATAAACTCAATTGTATTTAAGAGCTTGTGGTGTGGTATTCGTAGCCAATAGAGCCGACAATATGACACTATATACCAATAACTGCCAATTGTACCATCTTTTCATGTAATCCTATGGCAATATGACTGTTAAAGAATAGATTTATCTGCTCTAAAAGGAATGTTCTTAATTGACATGCAAATTAGTATGATTTCAACAAACATAATTATATCGGAATTGACAGACAACCACATTAAAACAGTAATGGATTTGGTTAAATAATAATAATAATGAACATTTTTAAGCCTAATACCCAGTGCAAGCACTGCTCATTGGCTGTACATTATTTCCCTGAAGGAAATACTTTCAAAGCCGCTACTAAGCGCTTCGCGCGACCACATAGGTCCGTACTTCCCGTATTCAGGTACCCAATTGTACAGCTGTGTAGACTGAGTGCAATGTGGATGAAGTACCTTGCCCAAGGACACAACACGGTGTAAAGCCCAGGTCACAAATCTTTGATGTCTCCACCTGGATTCGAACCCGGGTCTTTGGCGTGATAGACAAGCACGCTAACCACTTCACCACCGTTTGACCCTTATAAACCTATCTGAATTTATAGAATCGTCTTCTTGAAAAAAAGATATGACTGCCATCTGACTCGGACTCATGCATTGATAGTTTTAGTAAAAGAAGAAGTTCATTGGGAGATTGTTATAATGTGTATATGATAAATCCACTTATTGGTGGCACAGAGTTTTTTTATTACAATAAATTTTCATTAAAATAACTAATTACGAAAAACTGTGTCACTGTTATCACTGCTGAACAAAATCATTGAATGCAAACTTAAAGAGACACGAGTTGCATTTTAAAAGTCAACGTTTCTAGGCCATGGACACAAAGTTTCATTTGTCCTTCCTGGGTAACTTTTTCTAAAATTGGTTTGATGCATGGAATTGAAGGTGTAACCAGGAACAACTTACTTTTTTATTAGGCCTCACCTTGAGGTTACTGTTTGAGTAGCATTCTAGAGGTTGGTAGTGTGCCGAAGACAAAGGAAATTCAATGGATGAACGACTTCTTTGTTTTCACAGTACCGATTACAGTAGGAAATCCTTAAACCAGTTTCAACTGTAAATAGACACTTTTGTTCTAATGCAATAGCTCTCTTAAGAATCAGTTGAATGATGAAAATTTTACTTTCAATGAGGCACTGTTTTTGATTAATGCATTAGATTTTCCTCTTTAAAATTACAAATGTGAATTAACTGTATAGATACAAATATTAACACAAACATTTCACAACTGTAGGTCATAACAATCACTCTATTGTTGTGCCATTTTTATGATATGCTATTTGCAAAAAGGGAAACGCAAATCATTCCTATATCATCAGCATGACAGAGAAGACGTTTATTGCTAAGCAGAGTAGGTCTGGACTGCATTAGACTCGAAGATGGTAATTGTAGTATGCTATGTAGGTGACTTCACTTCACAGTGCATTAGCCGATGACTTTAATGAGAGAGTTTCGCAAAACATCTCAATTTGCCAGCATTTTTCAAAAGATTGTAACGGAAGCTTTGGACGCTATACCTCGGAGATAAGAATAAGATTTGTACGTAATAGTTACCAAAAGCACTCAAGATAGCGAACGTTTTTCCTTTGACAAAACAATAGGTGTATTGGGATCGTGACAAACTTCATAAGACACTGTATTTTTGCATTAGAAACCGCTATCAGACCTTCTTTAAACGTCCTCAACAGTTAAAATTATATGCAATCGCATAGAGCTTCACGGTTCCTGTAATTCAAGACATTCGTTGGTATAAGGTTTCGTTGAATTAAAATAATAATAATAATAGTCCATTTGTTATGCGCATTTATCCACGCATAATGCATGCTCGAAGCGCCCACTGTACATAAGTCACACAGCACAGGGTTGAGAATGTTGTTTATACACTAGAATCAATTGAGAAGGCATGGTGAAAGAGGTAGGTTTTCAAATGTGATCTGAATGATGAGTAGGGTTGGACAGTTCTGAGATTGTAGGGAAGGTTATTCCATTCCGTGGCTGCATAGAATGAGAAGGATCTTTGGCCATAACTGAGGGTCCTGACTCTGGGTACACACAGGAGATTCTGCGAAGAGGACCTGAGCGATCTTGCAGGTGTGTACAGCTGGAGAAGTTCACAGAGATAGTCAGGGGCAGCACCAGTTAAACATCTATAGGTGGTACACATGGCTTTGAAAGAAATCCTCTGGCGGACAGGGAGCCAATGCAGCTTCTGCAAGACAGGTGTAATGTGGTCAGTCTTTCGACAGAGGGTGACAACTCTTGCACAATTATTCTGGATGCGCTGTAGTTTTGAAATCAGTACCTGCGGGGCCCCGGTCAGTAAACTGTTACAGTAGTCTAACTTAGACATGACAAGGGACAAAACAAGTATCAGAGCTGATTCTCTTGTCAGATATTTTCTTATTGCTCCTATATTCCTGAGTTGAATAGAACAGACTCGCGAAAGGTGATTGACTTGTCCTTCAAGATTTAGCTCAGGATCAAGGATGACTCCAAGGTCTTTCACTGATGATGACAGTGAGATGAGACTGCTTCCAACCTGACGAGATTGTAGGTTACATCGAGACCGGTTAATCTTAGAACCAATCAGTATACACTCTGTTTTGTCATCATTGAGTTTGAGTCTATTTTGGAGCATCCATGTTTTGATGTCCTGGCAACATTGTGTTGTCTCTATTGCTGCAGATGTTGACTTGGATGGTTCAGGATCAAAGATGTTTATTAACTGTGAGTCATCTATAAACCCTATAGCATATTCTTAAATCTACAATCTAGTTTTTATTTTGTACACCAATGACATCAAAACCTGATAAATATAACACAACCATAGCGTGAAACTGGTGATACGCTATTTCAGCCCAGTAACCCATTACCATCCGAGATTTATCGATTGATTGATGTCATTACCCTGTCTGCCTTGAGAGCACGAACCTTCAACCTGCGGGATATCAGCGGTGATTGGGCTAAACGGAGAGGAAAATGATGTTAGAGTCGTATTAATATAGCCAGTTCACGGTCACCATGCTAAGTCACTTGTCATAACGTGTTGATTTGTCCTCATCTGTATTATGTTCATTTCCCTGGATACATGTCTATGTCATTGAATAATTCGTAAACTGTTGTGATTAAAATTGCTAACACAAAACTTGATAAGTGTTCTGATATTGAAGTGCTTCTTTAATATGCACATGTAAGGAACAACGTATTAGATACGGGGAAGCAATTAGTGAGTTATTGCGTTCATAGAAATTTTATCACAACAAGTTGATACATTTGAAACCTTATACTATTTTCATAAAATGATTGAAGATTTGCAGTCTCATAATGATGTCTTCGTTCTTTACAAAGGTGATATTTGAAATGTTGATGTTTTTATCAGAGTTTCTTAATAAAAGAATATGAAGATTAACTTCCAAACCCAATTGTAGTAGAAGAGCAGGGAAAGGCAATTTCATGGATAATCATTGCAATATTCAGGGTTTCAGAGGTTAATGTGGCGTTGTTAATGTGGTTTAGTATATTGCTGTTGCTTATGATGGAGAGATCACTTGGACCACATGTAATGTAAACAGATAAATCGAGTTTATTGTGAACCTGTTCATCTGTGGAATTACAAACTGTTTACTGTTAACAGCTTGTTTTGATACATTATGTAAAAATATTACGAATAATTTACACACAATATAAACAACATACGAACTATTTTAGATGTAACAGTAAAATGTAAATTTACAAGATAGACAAATCGCTAATTTGTTAATTATTCATTTATCTAAAGTAAATGACCTATGGAATAGCCAAAGAAAGTAATTTCATTCAAGGAATTACATTGTAATCATATATCTTGTATAAAAAATGTACTCTTTTGTAAATATCATTGATTTTGCATTCCTTTTTAATCTTTTTATAATGATTGTGGTAATGTTAGTGATTTTTCATGATTACATGTGTATATGTTATTTGTATAACACTCGTACGGCTCTTGTCCCATGAAAGGTGACATTGTGTATTATTTATCTCTGATAGGAGTGTGGCGATTGAGAAACAAGTCTGAATATCTGATCAGCATAACATAGGTAAGAAATAGAAATTTGCAAACGTGTCACTGAAAACGTCTCTGAAATGACTTGTATCTTTAAGCATTACGAATTTAAGCTTAAACAAATTCAATGTTGTGTTTTATTGGCACTATCTTATCTGATGAGTTGTTGTACAGTATGTGTTCCCGACTACACAACTAGAAACTGGACAGTGAGGATTGAAGCAATTACTCATCCTGCTTGCCTCAGTCCGTTTGATGTCACTGACCACTGTGAAATTGAGGGGATGTTATGTCCTTATAACATTTTTGCAACCTGTTTTTATGCATTTATTTCAATGACGGGTCTTACTGCTCTGTTGTCTCCAATCAGTCCTGTATGGATTTATTGAAAGTCGTCTTGATGTCATTGCTGATATTTACATGATTTACAACTTTCGTCTCTTTAAACTAATACAAATTCTTGTCTTCAAGGTTCTTGTTCGTCAATACGGAATGTTTAACTGAAAACATAACATGTTTCATTTAAGTTTTGTTTACTCTTTTTAACTTTTAACTTTATGAAGTTGATTTTTGAGAGGTAAAACAATATTTATCAATCAAAATGGTATTTGTTAACTTCATAAATCATATAAATAACCTATAAACGCCAAATATTGACTTATTGTAGTTGATATATACTCTGCGTAAAACATCAAACATGTAGAGTCACACAAAGAAACATTCAAATCACATTTACATTGACTCATGCATTTGTACAGTGTACGATATACTGGAGTCTAATATCTTTGTGTCACATGAAGATGCAAAACCCATCTGACAGTTTGTGATCTGTCGTTAATATTCCCGTCTTCTCATATTGTATGTTTCTATTGGCAAGCACTTGATCGATGTGATGAGTGTCTGTAGATAACTTGCATCAGGTAATAAGGTGTACAGTGTTACGGTATGCTAGTCATGCTCATCACTGTTACGATACTGAGGCCCTAGGCTATATAAAGTCAATACATCATACATGCTTGTCAGCACACCTAATGAAGTGTGAAATAAGCAATATGATAGCACTTAACCCCCTCTTTAAGTTTCTTGATTTCGATTTATGGTCAAAGCTTGGGTCGAACTGATTGCTCTAGCTAGCCCTTGTGATATTGTGAACTCAATTAGTAGTGTATTCGCTTATGCCATAATACAGATGGTATTTCAGTCTTTATTTGTGGTTATTTCATTCTTTACATTGATTGCAATTATTCATGAACAATATAATGAAGCATGCAAAATTCCACTGTCAATGAACCATGAAAATAAACATAAAAATGATGATTGGAAGAGAAAGGTTTGTGTATACATGTTTCGGTCACTTGAATACACGCTAAGGTCATGTACAGGTCAAGAAACGAACAAACCAACAACGTACAAGTCAGTTGACTGCTTAGAAATGTTGATATGTGTACAAATTCAATAAACTTAAATCTGACTCATAAAAAATAATCAAAGTTTTATATTGATATTAAAATTGCTGTTGGAGTAATGCCGTAGAAATGTTGTGATACAGTAGGGTTTGTAGTACTAGTTTGTAGTGTAGTTTGTATACTTGATAAGTTTGGTTTGGATACCAGAGGACGTATATAATATGGGCGATCGCTCTTTGGTTCTTCTTTGTACGAATATGTCTCAACAAACTTGCAGCACCATGTTTCTAACATAATCGAACACAATTACAACGTTGTGTTTATTTGTAATTGTTTTGTGTTCGGTTTGATTTATGAATTAGAACAGAATTGGATATCTCATGCCCATGTCAAAAATATTTTTATTCTTTGTGACAATATTGAGCACTGGTTATTGCGCACTCTATGTATTACCAGAGACTGTTTTCTTATGAATTGTTTACTACAATACAGATTTTTAAAGTACATATGCGACAAACCCTAGATGTTATCAACGTGTTTAAGCCTTCAAAGCACATAACTTGTTTCAGTCCATATTTTTATATCAATAATCAACCATAATACTAAACCTTACATGGTAAATATTGTTGAGGTATTCCACAATCACATCCTGAACCAGTCTCTGAGTCAACCCTAAAGCTCGACTTCTTACATGTCATAAACAATGATTTGAAACTTTTGAATCACTTATTTGGACAACTGTAACGTCTCTTCAACATCAAGGCTTCATCCGTCGATTTCAATATACTCCATGATAAATTGTCTACTAACTCTGCAATCACACTTGGCAAAAAATTCAATCTTTATTGATATGTCGATTCTTTTGAAAAAGAGTACTAATAATTTAAGAAACAAATGACCTTGACACTAGTCTTCTGATAAACATGGGAGCTTCTGATTTGGATTTCTCGACTATCCGAATGTTTAGTTCTTTACCATAGATGAAACTTTTCTTTATCCATTCTTCTCTTCTAATGTAGTCGATGTTACTTTATCCCCATGAAAGACTATTATGTGGGAGACATACTGCTTTCGGCTTTCGTTTCTGGGCTGCTTGGTTCCCAAAGAATCAATTTGAATTTAATGCAATATTTGTGTAATAGTCCGTTTCCGGGCCATAGCTCGAAAACTATAAATATTTGTTTTACTTGACATGGTATTGTGGTTAGATCTAGCGGTCGAGTGGTGCCTTTTGCTGCCGTGGTTATTCAAAAATGTGTATATTTTTGGTTTCCATGGACAAATTTGAACTTAACGCATAATGATGGTAGGTGTGGTCTATATGGAAACGATTTGAATTTAGCATATATTGGGGTAGGGTCATTTTCTTGGCTCTCTCTAGCATTACATTTCTATGAGACTTAGAATGTGGTTAGACCCATAATGGAGTGGATCCTTATACTCATAAGCCTAGTTATCTCTTTCTTTAATTTCATCTTGTGATATTCTCTGGCTTCACTGGCAAGAAAGGCAAAGATGATGGGATTGAACAGTTGGTCGGGGACATCACAGCTCATCTAGTGTATAAATAGATGCTCGTCAGTCAGTCAGTTGTGTGTCATTCAACCGTAAACACATCGAAATATTGTTTCTGATATTTCCGGTGCCACAACTGAAACAAATTGAACTTAGTACATAAATGGGGTAGGGTAATATTCTGGCCTCTATCTCAAATCTAGCAGTAAAATTCTATGAAACTTACGATGTGGTAGGACCAATAGATGGAGTGGACCCCTTTACTCCTTAGGCTACTTATTACTTTTATTTTTTTAAATTTCATTTTTTTAACTCTCACTGGCAAGTTAGGCTAAGATGATTTGATGGAAAGTTTGACGGGGAGTTCATCTCATACACATTTCTAGTGTGTAATGAGGTGCTTGTCTCTCATTTGAATTTCTTCTGTTGGTTTGAGTGTTTATTTGAAAAAACAAAATAAAATTTGAAAGTACATTAATCTGCGTTCACACATTTGAGTTTCTTCTTATATTCAACATTAGACTCCTTATAAGAGCACTTCTTTATGCTGACAATGATATAACATGTGAGACCTTCTTATACTTGTCTGTTTTTCGTCAGATCAAAATGATGACATGGACATAAGATGTAGGAGTTACGTTTTAAAATGAATTGAAATTCAGATTCTAGACAAATATCGTTCTAGAGAAAAATATCATCCAGTGATCATTCCATGAAACATATCATCAAAACCTACTTAGGCGAACTGGTCCTGAGTGTTATGTGATAAAAAAGGACGCAATGCCGTTAGAGTTGCAAATATATTAACGATATCATTTACACCAGAATCAATCATATTCCATTGAGGGTCCATTCTTATATTTGATGAAACTCTCAAAGGTTTATTAGCTTTCATTATGTCTTATGTTAATGATGGTCCAATGTGTTGCTCATTAACGTCAAACATGAAATCAATATGTATTTCAGCATCTGGCAAGGAGAAACAAAGCTAACTTCTTATGACTTCTGCTGTAGATTAAACAGACTCGATGAGTATTTCTTGCATTTAACGAGACATCAACGTTTATATAAAAGATCTCCTACAGGCCATGCAGGCTTTCATTACAAATAAAGCTCCACAAATTTGATTCAAGTCGCTTGCTACCGGTTGCACTGAAACAAAAACGTCACTTAATGTTTCATCTTGTGAGCTTTATTGCACAATACCCATGTCGTTATCGGAAATTGTGGTTTTAATCAAACAGCAAGTCGGTTTCGTTGAGTCGCCTTGAAGTAACTGAGTGTTCTCTTTAATTTGTAGCCAATTATTACCTCCAGGGCTAAATTTCAGAATGTTTATGTCCTCAATAAAATATTTACAAACCCAGATCAAATGCGTACGATCAATACAAACTTCATTTACTTGTGCACACGTGGCTTTCCTTATCAAAACTTATATGGAATGAAAACTAAACGATGGCACTTTTCACCAAACAGCAGATGGATTAAAGAGTGCTTTTTTCATTTCTTGTTTTGTTATTTAAAGTTCTGCAATGTGACGTTTAACCTTTTTATATTTTTCTCGGTAGTCAAATCCTCATTCTAACTTGACACGAATACTAGTTTGAAAATACTGGCTTCTGATTGGTTTCTCATAAACATTTTGGAGTAATTATTTCGCCGATAATCACCTCTAAATATTTACGACCGCTTCACATTCCTCCGCGCACGCGTATACAATCTGCACTCAGCGACTTTCTGTTTACAAAAGACATGTTGGCGTCGACACTTTCAATATCAGAAACTTGTCGACATTTTGAAACACCTACAAATTTTAATCGAATAACGAGGTTTTTGGTTCCTCTTTGAAGTGTTTCTTACTGCTTCGCGATGTAAATTAATCACAGTCCACAGATCTATAAACAAAATAAACGATCGCTCACCTCTCATACAGCGATTCGTCAAATGAACGGAAGCGACTTCATTCTTTAATTTCGCAGAACGCTGTCCCTGCCCCTACCTCTAATTCAGAAGTGACCACTTTTCCTGTCACAGTCTCCCCAACCATGACACAAAATATAACTTTCTTGACAGCTTCCACTAAATTTGAAACAGTTCACCGACACGTAGTAGATCTAAACAACTATTTTCAGAGTAACGTCCCTTGATTTGGTTAGTCCTTGTCGCTCTTGTAGGGGTGATGGGTCGACCCATGTATTTAGGTAAAAAATCGTAACTTTGACGACATTGAAATCTGTTTTCTATTGATAATATGCTCAATAGATAACAGATGAGTCTATTTAAACACGTTTTTTCTGTATATAATGACATTTTAATTGTTATGTGTTCTTTATGAAAGTCGACTGTACCGTTGTTTTGCGAGTGAGTGTCACCGGTCTGCACCGGTTTGACCTAATCACATTGCTGTTGCGCAAGTCAAAATAGTTCCACCTTTTTTAACTAATTAGTCATGTTAGAATGGTGATAAATCCATTCTGTTTTTTATTTTGGGGTTGTATGTGGTGCATTCTTAACCCCTAAATAAACATTTCAAACCTCGCAAGCTCGGTTTGAAATTATATTTAGGGGTAAAGAATGCACGACATACAACCCCAAAATAAAAAACAGAATGGATTTATCCCCTAATAATAGCATGGTTTGTTATACCATGATTTCGAAACACATTAACGGAACTGTTGAAGATACGGTTCAACACATTTAAAGGAAAGAATTTAGATCACTTTTACAAGGGCAGTGTCTGTACAAAAAGACAACCAAAATGTTAATTGTTAAAGTTATCTTTATTGAAATGATATTGTTCAGGTTCTTAGTGGAGGTCCTTAACAAAGAGAGTTATTTGTCACTGTCATTCAACCTAAACCCCATCCAAAAAATGTTTTTGCCATTTCCCTTGCCATAGTGATTTTGCTTAATGCTGGATTTCCATATTTGTTTAAGCTTTTTCATTATGCATACAGAATTAAACTTTGGATTCAAATCAAATGTGTGATTACATCATTAATTTTAAAGAGCAAATATTTCCAGTTTGTCTTTCTTTAAACAAACATTATGTGAATGAAAAGTCGGCACAGAAGCAAACATTGAGTTTCTTTACCTGATTATGTTTGAAGCAACAGAGAGCTGTAGTGCATTACCTCCAGTATTGTTACTAGGTGCTGCAGCAGACAGGAACCTTCCCCTAGTGGAGCACATTTATATACCTTGTGTATTGTTGAGTTCAACCTATGAAATTATCAGGATTTTATATTCAACTGAATAGGGAGTTACACCTTCTCCTGGCTTTTGATTGGTTGCTGTCAAAATAAACGTTGTGCCGGACTATTGCATTCATATATCAAACTCATGAACACCTGGCAAGTTGTTTTCCCTTTATCAAAATCTTAACAAGGTGGATTTAGTCCATGTTATCTTTAGCTGTCAGTTCTGAAATGTGCCGATGCAAAATGCGTTTGACCAGTCAGTCAAATTGTACGAAGGGGTTTAAATTATCGTATATCAAATAACTAGGTTGTCTGGTAAAGCTTTCCGTGGCGTAGACTTGGACAGGTTTCGTTCGATTGAAGTGACGTCATAGACAAAAGTGGCTATGATGTCACAATGCAAACAGCGACCTCATAAAAATTTGTGATTTAGAATTGTATTTTGTTACCGTAGGACATTGCCAGTCACTTCAAATCAATATAAGATTGATGTGGAGATTTACCCCTTGTGAAAACCTAAACATACCTTTTTCAAAGAATCTTAGTATTGATCTTATTGACAATTATATGGGTAACATCGTGATGACAGATTATAAATTCCTGCCAAGACTCGAGAATTATTTAATTATATAACTAAGGAAAGATATTCTGTCATTTCCTGTCACTCGTAAGGTATTGTCTAAATCATGATTGTTGGTGTTATAACATTTAGGATTACAAATTTGATTTAGCTTCGTACTTGGTACTTTAAGACCGCTTTTGGCTGTACATGTATTACAAAAAAGATGCTAAACAGTAACTCTCCCACTAACTTGTACTCAGTTTTAGCCTAGTTTTGATAGAACCTTGATTAAAGATGTTCATCTTGTTTAACCTTATCGGAGGTATCTTTATCTTTTCCCCAAGAAATTGTGGATATATATTCAGAATGTAAAACATCTCATTATACAACTCAATTGTATGTGACTGTGGAAGAAATTATAACTTACCAAGTAAAAAATGCAGGGATGTACACCTGTTTATATTTGGAGTAAGAGACCTTGAATCTCATAGCTACATATATATACTGTATCGAATTAACAAGAATCCAGAACGGGAGGGACAATTTAATGTACCCAATTCTTGTTGCGGTGGGGGACAATAATTTACTTACATATTGGTCCAAGTGAAAAGAAAGCAACTGATTCGATGTCTTATTTGTGCTGTATTACGACAGTCAAGAATTGATGACTGCTTCTATAGCCATATACAGTCGTTCGGATCTTAAACATGTCGGTACTTAAACGTCTTAATATTTGTTGTAATCTATTTGTTGAAATATTATTTTTAAAAATGCTTAAACAATGTTCAGTTGATTGTAAAGGGTATTCTGTATATCAAATGTTTATATATGATGGTTGTAAAACCTTCGACAAATTAATCAGTAGTGTGCCAACAAATTAATAATTCACTTTTGTCTTATCATGAGCTTAATCCAAACGCTTAAGTCAAAAGTTGGTATATTTTTCTTTAATATTGTAAGTTGGTGTCGCTTCCAAGGAAAGTTCAATTGTGTCCTTGCATCCGATATCGGGACCGTTCTCACGATAAGAGTCATGATACAAATTATGAACATTAAATTGAATGGTTGTCACAGAGGCCCAAAAGGTTTGTAATTATTAACTAAACAAATGTACAAATACATGTGATAATATTAATGAATAACACAAGCATTATTTCCTAACTCGCAAAACGAAACACAGGACAAAACGCATTCATATCAATTTCAGTTGTTGGAATCAAGTTTTTTCATCGTAAAACTATTTCTTTGGCTATTTCCGTGTGGACTGTGGACTTTCCACTCTTCAATGCACCGTACCCTCGTTTTGTTTAGTAGCCCTTAATATATTTAACAAACTCAAATCGTTATTGAAACATCTTAACATAAATGTGAGAAACATTGAAAACATCAACAAAGCACTTATTTGACCCCCTCCCAAACTGTTACAGAACCTCAAGGAATGTAACAATCCTCACTTTGCTTCCATAGAGTGACTGGTTACTGTTTTACTAGCTGGGTTTATTGCATAACGATGGACCAGGAAATGAAGCTTTTAGCAGAATGTACTTGTTAGGCTGTCAACCTTCAACTGATTACGTCTTCGGGCATTTGAAAGTTTTATTGCCTTTCCCCCGTTTTAATGTGAACAATCGTGTCCTGAATCAATAAACATTGGCAACCCTATGCTCATTTGATGATACGTTCGGACAGAACAAAGTTAACCTCAAACGCTCGCTGATTCTGTTGTGTTGTCAGATTGAGAAGTAGAAAGATAACACATCAAGACGTCCCTATTTGAACCATGGACAGAGCCTGACAGTAAGATTGCGTGACAGCGTGCTACACTAGTCCCAGTTTATTGTGCAATCTGCAACTCCTGTCCGGATATTGAGTTTTCAATCAGAATCCTACTCTTTTGTGGTTCACCAAAACAATTGTTCTCACCCAGCTTTTTATGACCTAGAATATATGAACTTGATAATTGGCATTATTCAAGAACAATATAATAAACTTTTTTAATTTATTTGCTTTTAAATTTAAAATAGTAAGTTTTTATATGATGTAATAATGTATCTTAAAAGGGTAGTAGCAAATTTTTTGATAATTTTATATTTTCAGTTGTTCACTGATAATTGTAAGTTAATGCTAGATGTATTATTTTGACAGTGTCAAAAATCTCATAACACTAGCCAATCATCCATAGTCAGACAAAGTATGAAGATTCACATAAAATCCACTAGCGGCCATTTTGTGTGAACACCTTTAATTCATCTTGTGTAAGAAAAAACAATTGCATGGCTAAACTTTACTTTGTATATTTCAATTATTACTGCTCCATTTAGATTAAATATGTTGTCTTTCAAGTGTGACCATTAATTTTCATTTTCCTGACATCACCTTCCCCCCTAAAAACGTACTAATGTACTTATATAATGAAAAGGAAGGAACTGAGCACACTGAAAATCTGCTTATTAACATTAATTGAAAAGAGAAATTTAAAAAGTTGTGTGTTAATAAGCTGAATAATGAACTAAAAAAACAGGTATTCGTCAACAGTTTCAGCATCACAAAAAGTGCTTGAAATGTCAAAATTAATATATTATTCGTGCATCCTTAGAGACAAGTACAACAGACACACGACACACCCGGTACCCATTTATATTGTCTGTAAGATATCAACTGGCACAATCTACCACATGCACTTAGATGTTCAATTGGTCAACTTGACATTTATATTGCTCAAACAAAGTGGATTTCCCTTAGGCAGTGAGTCATGAAATTGGTTTGATGGTTATAATGTTAGATGTAATAGATTTTGTATGAATGCATGGTGAGATATTAACTCAGATAACAATAGTATGAACAGATGTACAGATAACTTAAAATATGTACTAATTATCGCTTAGTAAGTTAGACAAAGAGGGAATGGAAATGGTCAAAAAGCAGGAGGCATTTTGTTTGTATCAAGAAACCGTCCTCAGACAATGCGGTTGTGATATTTTATCAACAATTGCAAAATACAATATTTTGGATAACTTTGTACAGCAGATGCCCTAAAAAGGGATCGTACAAAAAGAGGAACTGAGTCATCACTAACATCTTACACTCTTGCTCTGAGGCTCACGTAAAGGTTGATAACTTAGCCATTCTAATGTAGACATTCTGAAGCAAACTTCTCGTTGGTTGGTCGTTATATTGGTGTGTATGTGCATGTTATTGAATTGGAGGGGGTCAAGTGAGCCGTAGTTTAGTTCCTTGAAGGACTGCAAGTAAAATCGATATTGTTGTTCACGGTTGTAAATAAAGTGACACAATTGCTATTGCCAAGCTTTAAATAATGTGTAGGATAAAGTAGGGCCAAGGATTATTTTGAAAACAGAAATCAGTTGACCAAAAATTAAGCACAAATAACGTTTACTGGAGTGCCAATAGATGAAATGTAACTTTACTGGTTATAACTTTAAAATACTTTCATACTGATTGATGGTGTCACAATTAAAAGATCCCCCAACAAATTGGTTTTCATTACAGCTCTCAACATTTCCTCAGAGTCAAAAATCACCAAAACAAGGGCCTGAACACCGTAAAGAATAATAGCGTCTTTCTGATTTTCCAACACCATCAATGTATTGATACCCTGAAGACACACAGAAAATGTGGTACTCTTATCTCATTTGTCCTCTTTAAAGACCACTCATAACCTAAGAAATTTGCATAATCTGTCTTTGTCCCACTCGCGCACACTTCTTTACAGTCAATTATTTTTCACATCATGCTAACAACTTTGAAACAACCTTTAAATGCACATCAAAGAAACTGATTCTAGTTTAAAATCTTATATATCGCAACTTCATAAGTTCAAAGCACCTGTTTATTTCTCATTTGGGAAAGGAAAAAATATATAATTCCTACACAGTTAAGATATTCAAATAGTTTAAACCATGATCTATATAAAATTGGTCTTGTAGACATTCCGGTATATGATTGGAAAAGCTGCTTGCGAAAACAATTCATTATTTCAGATATTTAAGCTAAAACTAAAACATCTGATTGTTACTTTTTTTCTTTTTCTTCCGGTCTGTACTTGTAAATACATGTATATATGTATATCTGCTATCCCTGTTTCTCTCTTTCATGCATTATTATGTATCAATATCATGTGTACGCACTGTACATGGGAGGGGATTTCACATTGTAGGATTACTTGTACCCAATCCCTTCTTTTGAATAAATATGTTTCAATTAAATCAGGTTTGGTTAGAAAATTCCCTCTCATTCAAAATTCAGAATAATAACTGAGATGTGATATCCTTTAGTTTTGTAATTTGAATTCTGTTGATGAACAGTAAATGCAAAAGCTAGTTCACTGACCAAGTAATGGTCTCAGAAGCAACACAAGCCATACACATTTGTGCAAGTTATGCAGGTTTGGCGGGATTTGATTTATATCCTATTATTGCAAGAAGACAAAACTGTAATAAAATGAATATCTATAAATTAATTTGTACTTCAGTTGAATCATTGGCATTTGTTGTGTACAATTTTACGTGCAGTCAGTGAAACAGATTCATTTCATCATCAAGTGTTCTTCTTTGTCTCAACTAAAGACTATCAAAAACACTGTTGATCTGGATAGGACACGTTTTAGTTGTTAGTGTGACAGGGTAAGGTCAAAAGCATTCCTACTTGCTTCGGCTGGAGGGATGTCTCTTTTGTTGATCAGATACAGTGTCTGACTCTCAACCCGGACGTTCCAGTTTTGAATTCCTCCTGATGTGAAATTATTGAATTTAAGACTATTCCTTAATGTCACAACACCTTTAAGTCCTCAGGTTTGTAAATCCTTTTTAATTGGTATGTAATAACTTCATAAGCATATCTCCCGAATGTTTGAATGTTTGACTCGAGGACGAGTCACTTCGTGGAGGAGGTGAATGTTACAGGGTGTGTTTAAAAGCAATAATACTGGCTTCGGCTGGAGAGATATCTCTTTTATCGAACAGGACGTGTGTCTGACTCTCAACCCCGAGGTTCCGGGTTCGAATTGCGCTGAATGTTAAAATATGGGAATTCACTCTTGCTTCATTAGCATAGTTACAGTTCTGTATCTAGAAAGTAGTAACTTCTACTGGCATTGTCAATCAGATAAAGTCGTGTATGGTATCAAACTGTTTTAATTTTTATATTAAAAATATACATTTTACTTCCATAAAAATGCATAAAGTTAATATTTGTATACAACATAATTATACACGTTTTGGTGATAAAGTCCCTTTACAGAATAGAACCATGAATTGAACAAAACATGCTGACCTTTTGATACAAAATATCACCACATAATAAACGTTTATTGACAACTGTTTACATAGTCAAAATGTTGACGTTTTTGATAGGGATGATGTTTTTATTCATGGAATAATCCTACTTATACTTCTAATACTAATTGACTGATACAAATATGCATTATAAGACAAGAGTACAAACAGCTGTCCAACAGGTAGGTTAGTATTGTTTATATTCAGTATCCAAATAATATTGAACAGTCTAAACGAGTTTGTGATATGTAGCAAATATATAAGTGTTATGCAATATGTATGTATGTGATGTTAATGTACATATGTTTGATATTTGTGAGTCGAGTCCATTTATGTATTCGAACCCACACATTCACATTACTCTTCTGCAAACACAAACCATCCAAACAGCTTACTCAAATAATATTATTGGTAAATAGATGGTTGTTGAACTTTTAGACCACCATTTTCATCAAACTATTTTTCCATGAAATGACATAAAACATAATCATTTAATATTCTTTAATATAAATAAGTTATAGCTAAGGTTATGACCTCATGACCTAAGCATATACAGACAATGATTAAGAACATGAATGAGCTAATATTTTACACAGATGCATTTCTCATAAACACAAGAGTTTTATCAAAACAATGTCTTTCCAGGTACGGAAGAATGTGTCAAAGATATCAAAAACCAAGCTGTCTTGGAGGTTGGTTATCCTCAATGTTTAAATGCCTGTACGTTTTGGTTTAACTCAGATTACAAGGTAACATAAATGAAGAAATTATTTTGACATTATTTCCATCTTCCTTGTTTGTTAAAAAGAATTCAGAAAACGAAAATAAGTTATACATTTATTGTTATTATCTACAAATCCATCGTATTGGAAGCTAGAATCATTACACCTGTACTGGACTTTCTGTTATGATTTGCAGTTAACAATTTCAATGATTAGTAAAATTAGTGAAAGTTGTTAATTCAAGTTTATAATAATTATACCTCTTTGCGACAAGGGCTAATCGTAATGATTTAAATCTAGAATTTGAGCTCATTCATTGTATCAAGGGACAAATATGTGTTACAGAATTCCACTGGGAAAAGTTGGGGATGTTTGTTTAAACAGAACAGTTGTTTTGATAAATTACTTCTATTCACAAACTAAAACGTTTTGCCTTTGCAGTTTTTTACACAATTATAAACTCTTATATCTCTGAGTGTAGTATTTTCTATATTTATCTCTAAAATATTTATGAATACAAACACTGGTCTTATTCCATTCACAAGACTCAAAGAGATAAATAGTCAGTTTCGTATCAGGTTCTCTCATGTCAACCCGTGTTACAGCCAAGACTACACTATCAGCCGAGAGTGATGGAGAGCACAACATGATTACTTTGAGTGTATTTATGATACCGACCTTCAACCTCTTGGATATTAGCCATGATTAGGCTAAATGGAGAGGAGCTCTTGCTCTCATTTCAGCAGATACCCTCAAATCAAATGTTAACTGTTTCTGTCTTCTGTCATATCTTCTTTAACTTTCTACAAGAAGTCATTGTCTATTTACTACAGTAATTATTATTTAAGATTTCTCTTAGGAAACTATTTTTGTTTATATAACAAACACAAACAATTAATACCAAGAAAGTTTAACACGATTTTGGATAATTGTTGTGTTTCTTTGATGTACTTAATCATTTGTTTGTACGGAAACACCTTTGACGTTGTAAGATGCTTCTTCAGGGGTTGCATATGAAATGGATACCCACATCATATCGAACATTTATAGCTACCTTATACTCTAATCATAATATTGATGTTTTGTGCCACCACTTGTTGAGGGCGGGATGTTCATTCTTTCGAATATATCAGGTTAGCTTTCTCAATATGCGGGGTGTCAGAGGCTAATTTGCTGAGGTTTATGTGGTGTGATGTATGGCAGTTCATTTCTACTTAACTTGCAGTATCATGACAGCAAGATCACTGAGGTCCCATGTAATCAAAAACCAATAAATCAGTCATGCTTCTCGGGTTTATTATCCAAACTGCTCATGTTTGAAACTAACAGACAACATGTATTTGTTTTGTTTAACGTTGTCATTGATATATTCTATCATGAACTCAGTCTGTATTTTGTCACAACATTTTCTCATCTCACTTATTGACGGTTAGAACTAATGCTTATTTCGTTATGGATTGGTATAATGGACTTGAATCAATGGGAATAAAGTAAGGAAGTTCAGATTCAAGTTTTGTGTTTTATTTTTGCTGTTGTAACTAGATGTCATGTACGACTGGTAGTTGGCCGACACTGTGACCGAGAATCAAGTATAAAAAAAGAACATAACAACATTATTTCTTAATATCATTATAACTCTTATTTATCTGAGAAAAAGACTTCTTGTGTTCAGGTTGTTCAGTAAAACCAGCCAACAATAATATTGTTTAAAGTAGAACTGAAAACTTCATCCTTTTTCAAATCAGCCAATCAACGCTCTGATAATCTTTCTACAAGCTTCTACAACAACAATGCTGACATAAGGAGAGAGCCTATTGATTATTGTCATTCTCTAAGTTGACGAGGTGTTTACAGTTAGATGTAATCCCGGATAAGACATATCTGCAAACATTAAATCACAAGGAGATAGTGGTCGAGACCATCCAAACTGAAGCAATTACTTCTCCTGCTTGCACTGATCACTGACGTGTGAAGTTAAAGGATGTTGTGCCCATACACGTTATCGTCAAATCTGTTTCTTTACATTTTATTCATATTGACGTTTCACACGAGTATGTATTCTGTACACCTCAAAACGTTAACATTTATATTGCATACTATAGATTATTGAAATTTGAACATGGTGATAATATTGACATCAATTTACAAGTTTACTTGTCCTCATCAATACGGAAACCTGGTGTTGATTTATTGATACACTCTAAATGATCATTCACAACTCAAATAATGTACATCTAAAATCAAATGAAGGACCTATTGAAATCTCCAGTCTATGGTCACGCTGAAATTAGAATCACTTGACTTTTGCTCGATTGATTCATATTATTACATACAGATTACATATACAATAAGTTGTGCAGTGACGGTTAGTAACGTTACATCTTTCAGGTTCTAACAGCTTGTGGACTTCTGTCAACCAGTAATTATGTAACTGAAGAGAAGTCTCCCACTGCGCTGTTTCATTTTCTACAAATTTAATACCTTCAAACATTGGATATCACGAATTTCAAAAATGTCAATACATTTGTCTCCACTACCACAAGAGAGTCAATCCCCCCACAAAATAATTTTTTTTTTTATATAGCATATATTGCGATCTGATTTTATCCAAGAACACGGTTGGGCAAAATCTTCTTGACATAGGAAGTTAATCAACTTTCAAACAGCAAAAAAAAAGAGTTAGATTTGAAATGTGTAAGTGTCTCTATTGATCATTAATCTGTCATCAACTTGGAAGATGCATGCATTTTCCTTCCTAAATTTAGTTTCATTTCAGGACTTTTTTATGTTTTCAATAATTTTAAGAAAAATGATTTAATAACGAATCAGTTTATCACATGCAAACTGGAGAAAAGAAAAGGCATTGCAGCAGAAATGAAATCATTCAAGAGATTGTGGTGCAAAAAATAACAAGCCTATTTACAGAAAAAAAGAGGAAATAACAGTGTGGTTGTCATGTTTGAATTGTTTTTTTTTTCACATATAACTTTCACTTTATCCCCCACTCTCACCATGGGAATTTGGATGTTAAGAAAGATGGGATGTTATACCGAATATCATGCATGATTGAAACAAAGAATGATACTTAACAATGTTGTGCTGTGAAGGGATCTGATACACGCACCTGATGCCCTATGGTAAATATAAGGTCGTTGCTTACACTGAACCTGTTACCGTTTAACAAGGTATCAAGGTAACCCTAGTTTTCAGCATTTAGTTTGGCTCAACACAAAGAAATTCGTGTTGGGAAGAAAACAGTAAACCAAATAAAAGGGATGGTATTCAGAAGCATGTTATATGCAATTATATGATATATTCATGTTTCAATAAAAATCTAACAACAGTCATGTATGTTATTGGAACAAAATTCATAAGATAGATAACATTTGACAGATTGACGCACGTAGTTTCCGAGTTTTGATCATCATCACTATTTCAAACTTACATGATGTTAGTATACAAGGTCGATTGTCTTCAAAAAGATACTTTCCTGCAACAGTAGATATTTCTGGATCAAATGACACTATTTATTAAGTTTGACATATTAATTTTAAACTCACGGAGTGGGTCTTTAATGCACATACGAACATACGGCAAAACTGTTAGTCCAAAGAAGCAATTTAACAGTGTTAACTAGAGAAGCCTACTAAATTTTTCTATGATGTCAACAAATATTCTTTTCTTATATTGTTGTTATGACTGCTTGCAGTTCAAATTTATAAACGTATCCTTGCTAGAAGATCATCAAAACTAGTTTGTTCAGGGACCACAACTGACTTTCATTGCATACCTTTACTGGACCTTGATATCAAACTAAGAGAGTGTGTTCTCTGTCTTGAACTAACCCAATTAACTACAACACATGTAATTTGCTTGATAGTGAACACGAATACAAGAAATACAGCCTTCAGCACATTGTAAAAAGTTACCAACTTTCCCTTGCTGTTTTGTCCAACCCTGGGCAGCGATCTCATGCTGTGAATGATCATTAAGTCCAATTTAATCTAGGAGTAGAACACAAGAACGCCAAGAGAAGTGACTTTTTATCTCGTAATGACTGTCGTGCTTCAGGCTTTATAACCTGGTTCTAATGAGGGATTGTTGTTCGTTGCATATCCATGCTCTCTCGCAATAAACTCAATTGTATTTAAGAGTATCACAAAGTTGGTGTTGGTGTTGGTGTTGGTGTAGAAGTTGTTTTCATAAATAATTTCAAATATGTTGCCATCAACATTTTTTTAATCATGGATAAGTATATTAGAAAATAGTTTAAAATATTGTATGCATAGACGAGTTGACTACATATACCAATAACTGCCAATTGTACCAAATATGCAATGAGAATAGAAATGTCATGAATGTTTTAAGAATTCATCCATCTGCACTAAAAGGGCCGTTCCTTATTGTCTTTATTAATGTTAAATAGTTTGGTTTCATCAAACATGACAATTGACAGACAATCACATTAACAAAGCAATGGTTTGGGTAAGATTCTTATAAACCTATCTGAATTCATAGAATCGTCTTCTTGAAAAAATGACAGTCAATTTTGCTTCTGAGATAATATTACTGCCGTCTGACTCAAATATTTTGAGTGTCTACATTGATGGTAGAAAGTTTTCGGTTAACAGAAAAGTTCTTTTGTAAATTGTTACAAGGTATATAATTATGATGAATCAACCAATTGGTGGCACGGATTTTTTTATGACAATAAATTTCATAGATATAATAAATTCCGAACAACATCTATCAATGCAGAACAACAACATTGAAGGCAGACTTGAAGAGACAAGAGGTGCATTTTAAAAGGCAATGTTTCTGGGCTGTGGAAACAAAGTTTCCTTCTTTTTCCCTTATCAACATTTGGTTTGATGGGCGGGTTTGAAGCTGAGGCAGATGGAAACCAGGAACAAGTTACTTTTGTCTTTGCCTTAGCTGGGGTAACTGTTTGAGCAGCATTCTAGAAGTTGGTAGTGTACGGAAGACAAAGGAAATTCAATGGGTGAACAAGTTCTTTATTTTCACAGCAGTGATCACAGCAGTAGATCCTTAAAGCGGCTTAGACTGTAAATAGACCCTTTTGTTCTAATGCAATAACTCTCTTAAGAATCAGTTTTATATTCATTGATAGATGAAAATTATACTTTCTAGGAAGCAGGGTTATTTTTAAAACAGTCTTTGATAAATGCATCAGGTTTTCCTCTTTAAAATAACAAATGTGAATTTATTTTATACATAAAAATTTTAACACAAACATTTCACAAATGTAGGTCATAACAATCACTCTGTTGATGCACTTTTTTATGATATGCCATTTACAAAAAGGGAAAGGCATTTATATCATAAGACATGTATTGCTAAGCAGAGTGGGTCTGTACTGCATTAGACTCAAAGAAGGTAACTGCAGTATGCAGAAAGGTGACTTCACTTCACGGTGCATTAGCTGTTGACGTTAATGAGAGAGTTCGCAAAACTTCTCAATTTGCTGGCATTTTTCAAAAGATTGTAACGGAAACTTTGGACGCTATACCTTGGATTTTGAGATAAGAATAAGATTGTACGTAAAATTACCAAAAGCACTCAAGATAGTGAAAGTTTTTCCTTTGACAAAAAATATGAGTATTGGGATTGTGACTGTTTATCATCAAACTTCAGGTTTACACTCAAGACTACATAAGACACTGTATTTTTGCATTAGAACCCGCTATCAGACCTTCTGTAAATGTCCCTAACAGTTAAAGTTATATGCAATCCCATACAGCTTCACGGTCCCTATACGTTCGTTGGTATAAGGTTTCTTGGAATTAAACCCCTATAGCATATTCTTAAATTTACAAATAATGCTAAGTAGTTTTTATTTTTTACACCAATGACATCAAAACCTGATAAATATAACACAACAATAGTGTGAAACTGGTGATACGCTATTTCAGCCCAATAACCCACTACAATCCAAGATTGATCGATTGATTGATGTCATTACCCTGTCTGCCTTGAAAGAACGAACCTTCAACCTGCGGGATATCAGCGGTGATTGGGCTAAACGGAGAGGAAGATTATGTTAGAGTCGCATTAATGTAGACGCCATATCATGGTCACCATGATCAGTCAACTGACACTGATGCACTATTTTTATGATATGCTATTTGAAAAAAGGGAAACGCAAACCATTCCTATATCATCAGCATGCCAGAGAAGACGTTTATTGCTAAGCAGAGTAGGTCTGTACTGCATTAGACTCAAAGATGGTAATTGTAGTATGCTATGTAGGTGACTTCACTTCACGGTGCATTAGCCGTTGAATTTAATGAGAGAGTTCTTAGAACTTTTCCATTTGTCAGCATTTTCAAAACATTGTAACGGAAGCTTTTGACGATATCCCTTGGATTTTTCAGATAATTATAAGATTTGCACGTAACAATTACCAAAAGCACTCAAAAAGGTTAAAGTTCTCACTTTGACAAAAAAATAAATAGGAGAACCGTAATCTGATTTTTTACCATCAGACTTCAGGCATACACTCAACACGTGTCTATATCTTTTGCATTTTAAGAAACTGCTATCAGGCCTGGTTTGTATTTTCTTAAGAGTAACATACGTGCCATAAACATAGAGCTTCATGTTCCCCATAGAAGACGTTCATCAATACACGGTTTCTTGGAAGTAAACCCCTAAACTCAGGAAAATCTTGTCTTTGTTAACATGATTCCAGCTGGGGATGATAGGCAAACTTTCATAATTACTTTCTGTAAAAATAAATCAAACATACCCTTTATTATATAGCACAAACTAAAATCTACAATCAACGCTTAATGGTTTTCATTTCTTACACCAATGACATCACAACCTGATAGATATAAAACAACAATAGTGTGATAGTGGTGCTCTCTCATCAAAAACTATTTCAGCCCAATAACCCATTACCATCCGAGATTGATCGATTGATTGATGTCATTACCCTGTCTGCATTGAGAGCACGAACCTTCAACCTGCGGGATATCAGCAGTGATTGGGCTAAACGGAGAGGAGAGGAAGATGATGTTAGAATCGTATTAATGTAGCCACCATCTCATGGTCAGCATGCTCCTTCACCTGTCATATATGTTGATGGTTCTGGGGACATCATCTTCTGTTTCCCTTGCATGTTGCATGTTTAGGTCATTCAATAATTCATAAACTGTTGTGATTAAAATTGCTTACACAAAATTTGATAATTGTTTCGATAAAATAAGTGTATTTAAGGAACAACGTTTTGGGTACTTTTTTCGGGGAAGCAATTGGTGAGTGGATGCGTTTATAGTAATTTGTTAATCTGGTTAATCGGAAACATATTTCATTTTAACGTTCTTCATTTAGATTTTCAGTTTATCATTCATACCCTTTAGTTTTGCGCTAAACTTTATGAAGTTTAATTGGTAGATAACTCTCAGTAGGTAATAAGGTGTAGAGTGTTACAGTATGCTAGTAATGCCCATCACTGTTACGACACCTAGGCCCTAGGCTATATAAAGTCAATACATCATACATGCTTGTCTGATTACCTGATGTAGTGTGAAATAAGCTATATTATAGCACTTAACCCACTCTTCAAGTCTCTTGATTTCGATTTATTGTTAACGCTTGGATCGTACTGATTGTTCTAGCTAGCACTTGTGATATTGTGAACTCAATTAGTTTCAGTTTGTGGTTTAGTCTTTAATTGTGGTCATTTAATATTTTACATTGGTTGCAATTCATTCATGAACAATATATCGTAACATGTAAAGTTCACGGTCAGTGAACCAGGGAAATATAGACATAAATGATGATTGGAAGAGAAAGATGTTTGCATTTATGCCAGGGTCACTGGACAGCACGCTAGTTTACAGGACATCTATCTACAGGTCAAGGTCACGTGTCGAACAAAGCACAAGTTAGATACCAGAGGAAGTAATCCATTATATGGGCGATCGCTCTGAAGATGCCAACTTTGGTCGTACTTTGTGTACGAGTAGAAAATCACTCAACCTGAATGTACCCAATTACACCATTGTGTTTATTTGTTATTGTTTTGTGTTCGGTTTGGTTTACGAATTAGAACATAATGGGATATTTTTAAAATGTCTGATGTCCATGACATATCAAATAATACAACAATGTCAGTGAGTCAAAAGCTACAACAAACATATTAAAAAGAAATTCATTCTTTGTGTCAATATTGAGCACTGGTAACAAGAAAGAACTGCACACTTGATGTATTACCAGAGACTGTTTTATTATGAGTTCAGACCAGAATTTCTAAAACCTTTATTAGCCACCAGAGGTGCTTGGATTGTTTCATGAACCTCTCGCGACTCCCACGGGTTTACTTCAGGTCATTAACTCTATGGGAATCGAACATGTTATTTCGATAGGTGTCCTCTCCACTGAGTCAGACGGCAGCCCAGTAAGTCGCCAGTAGTGTTATAAGCGAGATGATGTGATTGGTCTGCTAACGTTTGTGTTTCTGCTGCGCTTTACTGGTATTAAACACGCGAGGTACATGGGTGTAGAGTGTACACTAGGTCTAAAGAGGATCCATATCTCCATGAAGTTAATATTTTGCATACTTCATTCCTCGGAACTAGGACGATGTTAATCAAGCTGGACGGATATAACCAATTCATATAATAATACTTTACGTCAGTGCTGACATGTGACCAAGTTGGCAAATCAAAAAGACGCATATCATCCATTCATATAATGATAAACCTGGTAAAAATAGTTGGGGTATTTCAAAATCACATCCTGGACCACTCTGCATCAAGCTTGAGTTCTTGCAAGTCATCAAGAATGATTTTTTAAACTTTTGAATCACTTATTTCGACAACTGAAACGTCTCTTCAACATCGAGGCTGATTACAATATGTACATATGTAGGACGAATCGTTTGTGAAAAAATTGACTTTGACACTAGTCTTCAGATAAATATTAAAGACCTCTGGTCGAGATTTCCCGACTTTACGAATGTTAAGTTCTTTACCATAGATTAAACTTTTCTTTACCCATTCTTCAGTTCTAATTTAGTACATGTTACTTTATGCCAATGTAATGTTATTATGACCCCCGCAAAGCTGGTCCTGAATGTTAACTGATGAAAAGGGACGCGATGACGTCATGGTTGTCAGAGTTGCAAATATGTTAACTTTATCATTTACACCACACGTATTATATTCATTGAAGGTCCATTCTTATATTTGATTAAACTCTCAAAGGTGTATTAGCTTTCATAATATGTTATGGTAATGATGGTCCAATGTGTTGCTCAATAAGGTCAAACATGAAATCAATATGTATTTCAGCCTCTGGCAAGGAGAATCTAACTGCTTATAACTGTATAACACAACAACCCAAAGAGTATTAATTTCCATTTGCGAGACATCAACTTTTATTGAAAAGATTTCCTACAGGCCACACAGGCTTTCACCACCAATAAGGCTGGCCTCATTTGTTTCATGTTTATTGCTACCGGTTGCACTGGGGTAAGAACGTCACTTAATACTTTATCTTGTGTACTTTATTGCACAATATCCATGCCGTAATCGGAAATTGTGATTTTAATCAAACAGAAAGTTGGGTTCTTTGTGTCACCTTGAAGTAACTGAGTGTTCTATTTACTTTGTAGCCAATTATTACCTCCAAGGCTAAATTTCCGAATGTTTATGTCCTCAATAAAATATTTACAAACCCAGATCAAATGGGTAAGCTCAATACAAACTTCAAATACGTGCACATGTTGCTTTCTTTATTACAATCAAAGGCAGAGAAATGCACCGAATTGTAATGAAAACCAAAAGATGCGGGGTTTTCATTGCATATTTTGTTATTAAATGTTCTGCAATGTGATGTTTTTCCTTTTTATATTGTCTCGATAGTAAAAATCATCATCAAAGCACGATTTTTAAACCACGATTTCCAAACACATCAACGGAACGATTCAACACTTAATAATATATAACTATAGAGTACTTTTCAAGGGTAGTTTCTTTAGAAAAAGACAAACAAAATGTAAATGTTTGAAATTATCACTATTCAAATTAAATTGACTGTAGTAATCAGGTTCAAATCAGGTTTAATTGCAATTGTAAACGACAATAACCAAATTGATGAAAATGATTGTACCTACCGAGAAATTATTTTTCTTTTGATCTTACCATTTCTTTTTTAGTACCACAAAAACTCCATTCGTTTTAATAAAAAAGGTAGTGACTGGTAGGTTTAAAATCATGATTCTACTTACATAATGTGTAACACATTAATATGGTAAATGTAATGGGTACCATTTTAATAAGATGGTCGGGCCCTCTCTTTAGATAAGCATTTCAGTTTGAAACCAATGGAAACAAATACAATCAGCCACCTACGTGTCACTGTAATTCAACCTAAACCCCATCCAAAAACTGCTCCTGACATTTCCCTTGCCACAGTGATTTTCCAAAACGCTATTTTGAACTCTAGATTTCAATATTTATTTAAGCTTTTTCATTATGCATACAGAATTAAACTGTGGATTCAAATCAAATGTATGATTACATCTTTCATTTACAAAACAAATATTTCAAGTTTGTTTTTCTTTAAACAAACATTATATGAATGAAAAGTCGGCACAGAAGCAAACATCGAGGTTTTCACCTGATTATGTTTGAAGCAACAGAGAGTTACAGTGCATTAGCTCCAGTATAGGATTACCCAGCTGGTTCCGTTTCATACTTACACTGTAGTACTTCAACGCCGCTCTATCACTACTTTGTACTCAGGTTCAGTTTCGACTTGATAGAATCATCACTTCAGATCTTCACCTTGATTAACGATACCTCTCTGATTTTTCATTACCTTTAAGGATGTCTCTTTATCTGTTTCCCAAGAAATTTGGGATATATAATTATAGTGTAAAACATTACTCAACTCGATTTTCTGTGGGTGTGGAAGAACTTATCATTTACAAAGCAAAAATGCAAGTTTGCACACCTGTTTATTTTTTTTAGTTGAGAGGTTGATTAACGAAGCTTTATATAAACCGAATTTGGCATTTCGTTTAAGGACGCGTATTATTAATTGAAAAAAATGTCCCCTACCTTTCCATAAGATGATTTTATTTCCCTATGTTACTATACCTTTGATATTTAAAGTCGATCTTGAGAAAACATCCATTAAATATACCTTTTAGCATCATGCCACAACATCCGAGGTTTTCTGGGCAGAAACTAAAATAGACTGATAATAACAATGACGGGATTAAATTGCTGTCTTTGGGTTCTCAGAAAGTACTTGACTTTTCTTTCAGGAAATGGTTGCTTATTATCAGATACGTGCAAGCTTAGTTCACACTGTAGTGACATTGCCTCAGTATCGGCCGATGTGCCCGAAAGTGTCTCTTGTGAAACTGACATTTAACATCTAATGCAAATGCTTCTCCTGAAACAATCAAAACTGTCAGATAATTTGTTGTCTACCTGACGTTTGAAATTTCCATGCCAAGATATCATATATCTATATGGAATATTGTTTATATTATAATAAGAGTAAAATATTGCATCTTAAGAAGCATAATAACTTAATGGTAAACTATCAAAAAGGTAAAATTCTGAATTCATAATACATCATAAACTAGTGTCCAAAAGAAACGCTACCTAGTTTTCAACGTTGTCCAAAACAAAATTCTATAACCTAACAAAGTGGAATTTAAGTGTATCTGACAGGTATATGTCTTGTGAACAACTATGCAAAAATTACATTCTTCAGACAAACATTTCTTTAAAGCATAAATCGCAATTTCAAAATGTTTTTTTTGCACAGAATTGTCGTCATTTAAGTAAGAAATTGGTAAAGTATGTGATTTAGGTAAGAAAACAATATTGTCTATGTAATGCACATTATTTGACATTAATCCATTGACGCGTCATTGCTCCAGAACGTTTTAAAACAAGCAAAAGTGCCCAATTTCTCTCTGCTACCTCGCCTAGTAAAGGAGATTCCAAATCGAGGATTTTTTTTCAATGCGTGTTTCTGGCGAGAGTATAGCGAGTATTATTGAGGCTAGGTTTACTTAGACTAAAATTGCTTCAATACACGCATGCATGTCAATTTCGGTTGTTGGAATCAGGTTTTGCATCGTTAAATTTCAACAACAAAATTGTTTGTCTTTGACCATTTTCGCATGGACTATGGACCCTCCACTTTTCAATGTACTTTGTTTAGTTTGAATGTATTTATTTACAGTGCTCCGGATAAGCAGCGTATCTGCGTATTTAACGCACAAAAATCCTTAAAAACCTTAAAAACCAAGTTAGTTCCAAATTTAGGAGTACAGGTACGCAGACAGTTTCAATAGAAGCCAAAAGACCAAACTAGCCTGTGTACTGTTCGTAGCGATTTGTAAGCTGTAGCGTATCCGAACCTAGCAATAATTGTCACAAATGATTAAAAAAAAAAGTTGTGTATATTACCCGCTGCCTCTCGGTTGTATCCTTGGTACGTATTATCAACCAGTAGGGAGTTGATTAAACTTTGAAGCATTGTTTGTTGGTTAAGAGCGAAGCCTACACAAAACATACATTTTAGTACACAGTGTACTATGTATCCATAAACAGAAAGATAAAAATACCAATTAAACACACAATAAATAAATGTCACTTGCTATCCGTGTATCTGATTCGCTGAACGCTGTAACAGAAATTCAGTTCATACCTGCATAAACTTAATTTCGTGACGTCACATAACATGTAGCCACGCCCATTCACACTTAGCCACGCCCCAAATGACGGAACTATTCGTAAACCAGTAGGCCTAACATTTTTTATGCTTTACCAGTTCGCGAGAGTTCGGTAAAAAGACACAAATAACAAATAGCTAATATCAAATAAATATTTAATAGTTTGTTTGATAAATGGCACGGCTTCATAACAATACACCCGGTCGGTTTCCCTCTCCCGCAGTAGCGGCCGTTGCAAAGGGATCGGCCATTGAAATGCCGCAGTTTCAAGCTTTGTTTCTCATGAACTGTACGTGCCGTTTAACAAAAACTTAATTCGATATGATCTGATTGCTTGCCGTCAAGCTTTTAAGCAACATGTATGGCACCTACGATAGTCTAATCCTCTATTTTCATCCCGAATCAAACAGTCGCGAGTTTGTGTTTATGTACAACGGTTGACACTAGGAATGTCAAGGCCACGTGACAAGACGTTGTGTGATTCCGTTGTGAATTTTCATTGTCTGGTGAACTAGTGGTAGGCGGAGCTACAAAAATAATGACGTTTTGATTGACATTTTATCTCTCCCGTTTTGTTGAGAGTTGAATTCGTTCGCGTAAATAGTGCAGTCATATTTTTTCGAATGTGTTTGTTTGGTGCAAACAAACGTATTAAAACATCGAATTTGTGTATATTTATTTATAAGAATTGACTTCAAAATTTATTAAGTTCATGGAGGTATAAACTTAAAAACCGCTGTGCAAACTTTGCGTAAATCCGCTACGCGGATTTACACAGTTTACACAGCGGTTTTTAAGTTTATACCTCCATGAACTTAATAAATTTTGAAGTCAATTCTTAAATGTACTTGGTGTTCGCAAAAACATAACATATGCATCAGTCTGGACTTGGTACCTCGCCAACACCGACCAAGCCGTAATGTATAGTGTCCATGTACTACGTTCCAGGCCGGACACAGGTTAGAGCCAGCCTCCATGTCGGGTAGAGACTTTACCTGACATGATCTCTATAGAGGATATTATATGAGTGTCCATGACATACTATGTTTACGACACGAGTGGCTAAATATTAGTATTTCCCGAGCGAGAGCGAGGGATATACTGATATTTAGGCACGAGTGTCGTAAACATAGTATGTCATGGGCACGAATATAATATTCTGTTTATAACCGTAGTCCCAAAATTGAAGAAAATGTTCAAAACCTACTTCTCAGCATAGGCAGACTAGCGGGCGGTGGCCCGTATGGATTGTGACGTCATAGGTGAACCGTGACGTCAAATCATTGTTTATTACGTGACGTCACAATGCAAAAGTGATATTTTGCCCTAGGGCAACATATGAAAAATATGAACCTCGATATGACTGCCCTCGTAGGTAATAAAAGACATTACTACCGGCTCTATTATCATCATGATTATGGTCGACCATAAAAACAACTTCATCTTTATATCTTGTTCATCTTGATTCGTCCCCGAGGTTTCAACGACCTTAGGTTCATTAATTATCTAAAGCCCTAAATGTATTTAGCAATCCCTTTCAAGAATGAAACTAAGAGTAAGCTAATTCCAGAGATATTTCAAAATATTATTAAAACATATTAACTTGTGAATTCTAAAAGAAAAGAACGCTTACAACATGGACAAAGAGCACTGACTTGACCCGTCCCACACAACTCTGTTACAGAGCTTCCTAGCATGTAACAGTTCTCACTTTGCTTCCATAGAGTGACTGGTTTCTGTTTTACTAGCTGGGTTTATTGCATAACGAGGGACCAGGAAATGAAGCTTTTAGTGGAATGTACTTGTTACCCTGTCAACCTTTAACTGATTACGTTGTCGGGCATTTGAAAGTTTTATTGCCTTTCCCGTTTTTATAAGGACAATCAGCTCCTGAATCAATGAATTTTGACAAACCTATGATTACTTGATGGTAGGTTCGGACAGAACAAGGTTAACCTTACACGCTCACTGTTTCTGGTGTGTGGTGATGTCAGATTGAGAAGTAGAAAGATAACACATCAAGACGTCCCTAGTTGAAGCAGGACAGAGCCTAACAGTCAGATTGCGTGACAGCGTGCTTCACTAGACCCAGTTTATTGTGCAATCTGCAACTCCTGTCCGGATATTGAGTTTTCAATCAGAATCCTTCTCTTTGAGGTTAACCTAAACACTCGTTCTCACCAAACTATGTGGGACTCAAATGTCGCTTAAAATCTTATTTACTTGATAAATGGCATTATTTAATTTGAATTTATTTACTTTTAAATTTGAAATAATTTTTGTTTTTTATATTATGTTCTTTTGTATGTATAATCTTACAAACGTGCAAGTGATATTTTATCAAGTTTTGTTCTGAATCTTAATGTACTAAAATGATGAAAGGAAGGAACTGAGCACATTGAAAATCTGCTTGTTAACATTAAACTTCAGATCTTCCAAAAACCGATATTCATCTACAGTACTAGCATCACAAAGAAATTGAATAAGTTTTGTGTAATTCAACTTAAAGAGCTGAATAATGACCTCCAAAACGTTATAACAGTATGAACACCACAAAGAGCGCTTCTCATTTACTAAAGTACGGGTGTAAAGTTGCTTTTGTACCTCAGTTTACATTTACGTAAAATGTTTATAAAGAACCGAGTCGTCACTAAAATCATATAGAATACCCTTACTCTAAGCCTCACGTTAAGGTTAATAACCTAGCTATTCTAATGTAGACATATAAAGCTCACTCTGTTGGTCGTTATGTTGACGTGTACTTGCATGTTATGGACTCGGAGGTTCAAGGCCGTCTTAGTTCAGTTCCTTGAAGGTCTGCAAAATTTAATCGAGACTGTACATCGCGGTAAATAATAAAATGACCCAATTGCGTTTGCCAAGCTTTATATAATGTGTAGGATAAAAAAAGGTCCAGGAAAATCTTGAAAAACAGAAATCAGTTGACCCAAAAATTAAGCTCAAAGAAGTTGAAATTATGTGGACTGTTGAGCAAGTTCCAATAGCTATACATACTTTCATAACGATTAACAATGTCATGATTAAAAAAAGAAGATGCATCGTCATCAATGTCCCCGCCAAATGAGTTATCAATATAGCTACCAACCTCTACTAAGAGTCCAAGATCACGAAACATTGGCCATAACCGACGGACGCACAGTCCACACGGAAATAGCCAAAGAAATAATTTTGGACATTTTACGATAGAAATGCGTTTTGTCCTGTGTTTCCATTTGCGAGTTTGAAAAAAATGCTTGTGCTTTTCATTAATATTATCACATGTATTTGTACATTTGTTTAGTTGTCAATTACAAACCTTTTGGGCCTTGTGACAACCATTCATTGTAATGTTCATAATTTGTATCGTGACTCTTATCGTGAGAACGGTCCTGATATCGGATGCAAGAACACTTTTGAGCTTCCCTTTGAAGAGACACCAACTTAAAATATTAAAGAAAAATACACAAACACCTAACTTAAGTGTTTGACTTTAGCTCATGATAAGACAAAAGCGAATTATTAATTTGATTCATCGATTTTATTGGCACACTACTGATTAATTTGAAGAAACTGTCTTATATATCATGTTTGCACGTAAAGGGTTTTAACGACAATTCAGAGTGGCCATGATTTTTTATATAGAGAGAAAACAAAAATATATTGACAAAACTTTAAAGTAAGTTTTTTAGACTATACTAGAAACATTTTACTATAGATGTTAGTCCGGGCTCCACGTTTGGCAACAAATGTAGCAGAAGAGAAAATTCATTTTTTTCACATCCAGCGGGATTCGATAGTCAGACACTCTACCTGTTCGGCCAAAGAGATATCCCTCCAACTGAAGCAAGTGGGAATAATTTGACCATACCCTGTTAACCTGACTTGGGATATAACCAATCAAATCATTTTATCGCCACCTTCTCGATAAAATTTCAACGAGAAAATGATTCGATTGGCTATTATTCCTAAGGTCGGGCCGCGCGAGCGAATCTAGCTTCTGAGCCCAGGGTACAGATAAGTGAAGTTAGCGTAACGTTCATGCACTTAGACAGGATATTCTTTCTTTGAATAAACTGGAAATAGTGTGTACCAAAAGTCGCCTACTCGGTTGGTATAAATTAATATTGATGATGATAGTTTATAAGGCAAACAATTGCAAAACTATTCTGTTTTGACGTCGTATCATAAAGGTTCACATTGACATTTCTTCTCCTTGTCTTTTTCCTAAATCAATTCTAAAAATCTCGAACAATCTTAGCAAATGAAAAGCTCTGTGGATGCTCCAAGCATCAGTTGAAATTCATTCTTTTGTAAATAAATAATGTGTTATTAGTCAGAGAATTAACGTTCTTGATGTTTCATACGATTGAATATCCTTCAATTCACATCAAAGAGCCGATCCGTGTGTTGTTTGGAGGTCACATATGTCAAACTTTATAAGTAGTGGCATTTCATCGAGAAGTATAGACTTTTGCAAGAAAGTCGTGACTGTGATCGAAAACCGAAAAATAACGCGCGTCGATCAGTCAAACGAAATTTTGGAATCTTATCGGAAACATTCGGAAAATAACAGTTACAAGTTGATGTTGTTCGATAGGTTATATAACTAATGTCTATGTAAATTGGACGTGTGATTTTGCCTTCCTAGAACATGAATGATTGTTTAACGACTTTCGTTTAAGATTCATGAGTGCGATTTGGGAGATTTCTATAGGGCAAACTGACCGAGGTTCGGACAGCGTTCCGATCCAAATATTTTCAACGATTGCGCTGTCAAAAATTATCTAAAGAAAATTAGTTTAAGCAAACTTTGTTATTAACAAAAGTCATATATACATGTTTATTATAAAAAATCGCAAATCTGATTGTAGATTAACTGAACATAACGGTTTTAGTTATGTATAGCAACTCGTCCGAGGTTCGGACAGTTGTGCCCTAACTTCGGACAGTACCACCCTATTTGTTCGTTACACACAAAGGCTTAATATATTCATAATATTTTTCCCTATTATCACAAAACGTGCACTTAGTCATCTATGTACAATAATATAACAGTACTTCGCAAACATGAATCAATATTTTAATTACACACGGCATTCTTTCCGATGATAAATATCCGGCAACTCCCGCTTTCGTAGCTTGAATTTGATGACGTCACAATGGCATTTTTCAAGCTCTGACGCAAAAACATTGTATAATCTAAACCAAATGTTTTCAAAGTAAAATGTTTTGTCATTTATGTTGCTAGAATGTTTCTTTTTGTTTCCTTGGCATTTTTCGGACAATGTTTTAATACTGCAAATTCCTATAAAGATAATTATTAAGTGTCCGAACCATGGTCATAACTGTCCGAACCAAGGTCATTTTGATATATTTTTGAAAATCTCGATATTTTCTACCAAACAACCTTTAAATTGCAAATATCAATAACAGTTTCATTGTATAGTAGTTTCTCTTTCAACATTAATATAATCTATTATGTTTTGGCGCTCCCTACTTTTCCTAAACTTTGAGTAAACATTTACATGCAAACAAATATTTTGCCAATTTCTTCCGAGAAACGGTAAATTGTCCCTATTTTAAAAACTTCTTTGATAAATATGTCAGATGATAAAATGTTATATGAAAGGAATAGATGGCAAAACAGATTAAAAAGAAACATTTTGAAACATATGGATTGCAAAATCTAATAATATAATTGCGTCAGCCCCTAATCAAAAGTGACTGAAGTTCGGGCGACCTCGGGTGGTGTCCGAACCTCGGTCAGTTTGCCCTAATTGATTAAGCCATGTACTCAAAAAGCTGTGTTTGTAAAACACTGATCCCCCCAGATATATGTAAAATGCTATGGATATTTTTGTGCCAATATGTACCTTAGACATTTCTGAAATATATCCAATCACATGTTATGGCCTAGGTTAAAGTTTTTGAAAAATGCTTTCTGTGTCACGGTCATCATCATCATCAACTTTATTCAAGTATATAGGCCCCTGGGCCCAAATACAGGTACATGTTAACACATATTTCATATACAAATATAATAAGTAATAATACGCAGAAATTACGAGAAGTAGATAACATGAAAATAATAATTAATCACAAGAAATTTCATTTAACCTTTTACATCGTTTTTCATAGGCATAATAAACATAGTGGCTTAATTTTTTCAACATGCATATGTAATTATCGTTGGTAGTTAGAATTTGTTTAAATGCATACAAATTTACATTTCTAATATTTGGTAGATATATTTTTCTTAAGTCATTATAATATGGACACACAGAAATGAAATGAAATTCGTCTTCTATTCCTTCCTTACAAATTGGACAAATTCTAGACAACCTATCAATTTTCTGCCATCTACCCTCATTAACCTTTAAACGCAACAGCCCCGATCGTAATTTAACAATGCTTTTACGAAATTTACAATCCACTATTTCAAATAAATACGGTCAAGGTCACGAGGTAAATTATGACCTCATATGAAATATCTAACCCCAAGCAATCAAAAGTTATGAGGAAGGTTAAAGTTTTTTTGAACAAACAGACAGACTGACAGACGGACAGGGCAAAAACTACATACCTGAGAATCTCCGATTCCGGAATAAATTATAATAATAATATACCCGGACATGTATATAACAATCCGGACTGGCAGATGCTTAAAGTTACCAGTCCGGCTGTCTGGTCCTAAGTTTTGGGAGTTTTCTATACTGCTAAAGGCATTGGCGTTCCCGCGCATTTAGGCATCTAAAAGTGTGATTGATCATTTAGCTTGGGTATTATTATGCACAGATATACGCACACCGAAAACCACACACGAACTTGTATAGTGGCATGACTCGTGCATTTCATATGACTCGACGTCGTGCATTTGAACTTCACTTGGTACAAAACTCATACACACGATATGTAGTAAATAGTAACCTATGTTGATACGGGAAATATCACCCCGAGGGAACCGGGGTTTTATTTTTCCCGTATCAACCGAGGCATAGGTTACTATTTGCCATACACACCGAGGAAAACAGATTTAAATTAATGTTTTAGTCGTTGTTGGAACGCAATAATGTCAAAATTAAAGGAATAATTGCCCATTTATCACATTTCGTCCAATACGTAATGAAGGCAAGACAGAGTACACCCCACGAGCATAGCGTGGCAGGAAGAACGAATTATCCGTGTGCAATATTTTGCACGAGATTCACTTGCTCGTCTGTTGTCGTGAAGATCGCATTGTCCAATCAGCAAGCAATGTCGCGGTGACGTATGCACGTGCGTGTAAAAGAACGTGCTCTTATCATTTTACTTGACAAAGCGACGAGACAGTCAGGATGGTCTCAAGATGGCAAACACGTGTCTTACAGCGAAGAAAACGTACAGCGAAGAGAGCCCAGCTCAATAAAACGCTACAGTAACTACAATGTACATACGTCTATGGAATGACGGAACAATTTTCGGATATTTGCTGTTGGAGTGCAAGTGTGTGAACAGTGAAATGTGCCGGACTATCCAGAATCAACGTTGGTTAAAACATGGTTGACATGAGCTTTTGTTTGTACTCATTGATGAAATCAACATTTCTATTTCAAAATTGGTGTGCTGAGATTAACGGAATTGTTATTATGGTCCAAAATAAGTATTCATGATTAAAGATATATTGGCATTAATGCAAGAGAAACATTTGAGCGTTTTCCATCTATAAACTTTTTAGCATTATAATATTATGATGTAAATTAAGTGGAATTATATTTTTCTTACAGGTAACAAGTGGATTATAAACACAACAGGGATTTACGGGACAGCATCTACCAGGATTACGAAGATCACCCCGTACCTGCACACAAAACGTAATCACGCCTCTGACTGAAAACCCAACTGTTGTTGGTTTCAGGAACTAATATCGGAGTTGACAATGTACCGTTTTCATGAAAGAATAAAAATTGAAACCTTGTCCTGTTCTTCATACGAAACCATTAATAAAATCGTCACCCAAAGTCGATACTGATTATATTGACGTAGGGAGTTATGAGATGTCCAACCTTAATGTCATCTTCCGATCCCATAACATTTATACGGAGAAAAATTCAGACGATATGCTCGAATCTGATTGGATCTTACAAGGTCATGTGATCGGTATACATTTCAATGAACCCTAAATCGCAGGTTATACGAAATAACTTTCAGTAAATGAAGTTTATACGATGTCGTGCCGAAACTACATTTCTCGGGGATTCCCCTGATCTTACAGTCATTCCAGGCTGACCCCAGTCTTGATGGTCATCACTTCGACTCAATTTATACAAATATTAACACTCGTGCTAATAATCTGTATTTGATGTTTGAAGAACAAACATTGAGTTACAAATAAATAAAGTTGTACATGTTCATCTCCGGTCACAGAAATGAGGATAGTGGGCAAAGTTAAACAATGTAATGTACATCATTTCAAAAGCATGACTTGAGCTCCATTCTGAATGACCTGACTTGCGACAACACAGTTTCAAGGCACCCCATTCCATGCACAACAAATAGTGTCGTGGGTGCGCTCTCTGCCTTCATAGACAAGTTTCGAGGCCCCCGATGATCAAAACGATGTTGCCGTGTTTGAAAACATGTACTCGTCATTGTCAATGACAGCGTCTAACATCAGTGGGCCTGCAATTGGCATTATTTCTCGAGGGACTTTAAATAACTTTATGTTTACATTCATTGTCAAACAAACAACCCAACTTTCCCAAACACGTCGAGCTTTTAGAGCTGATACTCTACACTCGATACAGGACAGTATCAATACGCGAGTGCAAATTGTTAATTTTGGAATATTCAAATCAAACTTTACATATTTTTTAGTTTTTTTCCCGAAACATTTTATTGTTATCAACATGATACCCATAAAGGATTATTTGTGGAATAAAAAAGTGCATCTTTTCCTTTTTTGTTATGAACTATTTTGCATGCGCTTGAACCCGGTAGAGACCCGCCTGGGTCTAACTGATATCTAGGTCAGTGCGACAAGCAGCTTAGAAGTTACTACAGAATCGCATTTCGAATGATATAAAACAACTTCTGGCTTTACATACAAAGTGGGAATTTATAAGAAATGAATTTCACAACATAGTTGTCCACACTGTTATAACCTGTTTGAAACTTGTAATATAAACTTTAGCATAATTGGCTCGGCAAGCTCGCCAATTATACAAGTTTATATTACAAGTTTCAAACAGGTTATAACCGTGTGGACAACTATATTGTGAAATTCATTTCTTAAGTGTTTTTTAAATATTACTAGAGGCGAAGACGAGAGTAATATTTAAAAAACACTGACGTGTTTTTAACCGAGGGAGGATACTGAAAGTCGAGGCGAAGCCGAGATTTTCAGTATCCGGACGAGGATATGATTTAGCTAAATGTATGGCGTCACGAAAGGTTAGATATCTCAAAACTCCCTAGGTCGATATCTCCGATGACGTAACCTCAGGTTGATATGGGATATAACCTGTTAGCTGTTCAATAGGCCATATTATCTCTAGGTGTGTATATATAAAGTAAATGTCTTAAACGTGTGTCAAATAAAGCTTGCATACCCTAGATTTAAAGGACATCAATACTATTGGAAGTTCAAAATTACCCCACTCACAATGTTCTGATAAGCAGCTTGCACGGCATTTAAACAGTAGCACGTAAACCTTCCCAACATTAACAACTAAATGGTGCACGTAAGTTCCAATGTTTTTCCAGCTAGGAAATCTAGCATTTCTTGAAGCTTTAACGGGTGAAATCGAAAAAAATGTGACTTTGCATTCAATTTATTTGCGCAATTCGTAATGACACTTCCAGACAAGTAATCATGTATAAATCCGCAGAGGCATAAAACTTAGAGTGGTGAAAGCAGCGAGAGATCAAATCTACATCAGAATGTTACAACTCTTCCTGCTATTACTCAGCAGGTTTTGAATGGGGTTGCTTCTAGCCATAGATTGATGTAAAAGTTTTAAGTCCGTCCTGCACAAATACACACATGGTCAATTCTGCTTCACTTGATATGTGATTATACTTAGATTGAAAGATAACATCAAAAACATAATATTTCCGTTAAAGTTTCAAAGTTTTTTATGTCATGACATATTTCATCACATATGGAAAATAATCTCTATTTATTAACCATATGTGATGAAATAAGTCATGACATAAAAACGATATTTTGCACATGTGTTATAAACCCATTGCGGTAATTCCATTGGTTAGGAAGACTACGTGACATCGAAATGTGGGACTACTGTACGAGCTACTCGACGTTTTGCTTTATCGTGGCCGAGTGCTTCCGGGCAGCATGCGAAAATCGTGCAGCGCGTGCAAAAGCGTGACTGTATATCGACATAGCGGGCGGGTGAATCAGTGGAAACGTGTCATTTCATCTGCCTGACTTTGACACTAAAAATATGATTTTGAATAAAGAAGAATGTAAATTCTGCTTCACTTGATATGTGATAATACATAGATTGACATATAACATCAAAATAGTAATATTTCCGTATTGCTGTTTGCAACTGGCGCTACACAATAAGTCTTTTAACCGTGTTACTGTGACCGAGTTATAGATGTAGGGCCTATTCATCTGCGCTGACATCATTGGTGTCACAATTGACGATGTTTTGAAAATTCTAATAATCGGAATTTTGGCTTTCTGACATTATGGATAATGGATGATGGATATAGAAATTAAAACACTCGCGGGATGTCATTTTGTTTTTACGACACTCTTGCCAGTAAAAAGTTATTTCCCTTGCTCTCGCTGGGGAAAATATTATTTTACAGTCATACGATATCTCTGCTTGGGTATTAATCTCTATTTATTCAATGGATAGACTGATACGATTGATAGCCGTAAATAGAATACTGTTAGACTGGCTCTATATATTGTTCACTGCATTCTAGCTTCTTATCAGAAAAAATACTAACCTATATGACAAAAACTATTTTGAATATTCATTTAATATAACTTAAATTTGTGTTTTCTTTAAACACTACTGATTTATTACTTCTAATCACATGACCTCCACATAAGTATCCTCTTTCCATGCAACATTCTAAATCGGTGATGTGAGAAATGTTAACCGAAGCATTGATGTAAAGCAATGAATGTTTATTTCTCCCGTCAACTCTTCTCTGAGCATGTTGCAGAATGAACAGTAATTGCAACAATAAACCAGATCTGATGCGACTAGCTCCTGAAGATATCATCATGGCCTTAGTATCCAGCAGATTACACAACAAATACTCTTCTCTACTTCTAGCAATATACTGCTTATTTTGTCTTAATATAAGATAAAGATAAAGAAAGAAATGCTGAACATATCTTTCAGCATCTCTTGTTTTCACATATATGTCTATTTTTGAGTTTGTTGTTCACCACAACCATTAGAAATTGCCTAAAGAGCATCTGCAAGATCATCAATAAACAACAAGAGATTCATACATGTACAAGTATGTCAAATAGAGTGTATTTCGAATTACACAGTAAAGGCTTTACTTTTATTTTTTATTATTTTATATCGAAACACATAACAAGCAAGTTATTGTTCAAACCATGCAGAGCAACAGACGCTCCTTGTTTAACATCAAACTTTCCCAGGGCATGTTGAAAGAGAGCAATCGATCCATGGATAAATAGAATCGTAAAACTGAATATTCAAAACTTGTAACTGAAGCTCTAGCACAAGTACATTCAACCTGGTATAGGGGTATGACTGGGATTCACACTCAGTTTGTGGTATCGGTGACATTCAGTAGCGATCGCTTTGAAGGAACACTCACACGTTCAGCTCCAACTTGGACAAGAGTTAGGGGTGGGGAAACATTTTGAACTGAGGAACACTTTCTTCTCGAACCTCACTCCGATAGGGAGTTGAATTCCAATATTTTATCCAATAGGTATTATCAAAACATAATGTTAGTTTCAGGTTCTTTGTATGACGGTTTTATAAGGCCGACAAACTCCCTTTCACAGTTCTCGTGTTTGAATTTAAACTTTTGAATGACACTTTACATATCGTTGAAACAATATCTTTAAAAATTATTTTAAACGTGGTTCCGAGATTCTTCAAATATGTTACCGTTCGTAAGACGTTTATGATAAAACCTATATTGATATATTGATGTTTGATATTCTATTAATGAGGCAGTATTTGATGTTAAAGTATTTGCTAAAGCTAAATATTCCTAAAAGATATCGATACCAACATAGTCTTCTTAACTTTTAGTGATTACCCAGTTTGCTATTTGAAACCAGCCATTAAAGGGGCAGTAGCACGTTTTAAGGGGGAATATAAGGTGATGTCAGGAACATGAAAATTAATGATTCCAATTGAAACACATTGCATTTAAACTAAATGGAGCAGTAATAATTCAAATATATAATGTAAAATTTGGCTATGCGATTCCTTTTTCTTGCACAAAATGAATTAAAGGTGTTCACAAAAAAATTGCCGCCAATGGATTTTAGGTAAATCTTCATACTTTGTCCTCGAGCTATGGATAATTGGTTTGTGTTATGACATTTTTGACACTATCAAAATAATACATTTAGCATTCTCGTACAATTATTAATGAACATTTTAAAATATAAAATTATCAAAAAACGTGCTACTGCCCCTTTAAAGAAAGCTATGTAAAACAGATTACATTGTCTCAAATGTTTCGAGTTACATCAATGTTCGGTAAGTAGAAGGTCGTCATTCATTCACCTATGATTTCTCAAGACACAAAAACAAACAATATAATGTCAGTTTGGTGAAATTGTTTGCCCGAATTTGATGAATCAAGAGAAAAGTTAATTTAATGCTTCCGTCCAATCAAAGGAATGTATTTTGATCACGTGGAGCACAATTTTAACCCGTTTGAAACCTATTGTGGATTTCGTCTTTTGTTTGTGAGCTATCGTGTTTTTTTCTCGTAACATCAAGACGATAAAACATTGGAAAGTCAGGGTATTATGTTTAAGCCCTCCTCGGAAATCGGACGGTTTCCATATCTATTTCAAATGTAGACCTTAAGTCCAACGTCGATAGGGTTCTAATAGTCTCAAAAGTTACATACTACCAATGAGGTTTCCAACCATTTGATCCGTAAGCCAGTACTCTACCACTACCCCAACGGTCTGTTAAACAATCTATTAACTATCTTAGATTACGGTATTTAAATAAAATAAAACACTCGACCTCGTTTATGCTTGGGAACTCAAAATCTTCAGAAGGAAACGTTCACGAGAAGTCAGACCCTAAGCGTCGCTTTCGGGTTTACTTACTTCAAATCTCTTTCGCTCAAGTTTTGAAATGTTGTGTTTTATCCTTAATATAAAAGTACAGTTTCATTTAGGTTTAGGTTTAATGATAGTACAACCTCGTTCCCAGGTTTAAATAAACACTACATCATATCGAACAGATTTCCTTTATGTAAATGATAACTAACAATGTGATAAAGCTGAAACTAATTTCGATATCCTCTTTCCGAAAGTAAATGGTAACTTCTAAATTCTGCCATTTCTAGAACTTGATATTCATAACCCTAAATGTTGATAAACAATTTGTAAGTAAAGCAGGTGATATAAGGTTCATGAGTTCCCAGTCGCTATGAAAATGTATTTCATTTTACATTTGGCAGATCACTGTACGGTTTGGAGACGGATGGGCGATAATGCACTGATATTCGCCTTGTATCTATAACCAAGACACCGAGCTCTCTGTAAAGCAATTGGTTCCAGTCCGTTTTGGTAATGAAGACGAGCTCTTACAACGAACGTTGCAAAAGCTCAAGTGTTCGGAAGGGTGAAATACATCCATACATTCTCCCGGATGCAGAGTGGAACCAATGGCTTTACAGACATAAGACTGCCAATAGTGTACTGCTTAAATACATCAGCAAACTATTTTACGAAACTGTCTAATATCAAATATTAATATCACCACCTCTAGCATGATAGTTGTAAGTAGCGAAAGCTAGAAGTGAGGGTGTGTGACTGCCTGAGGCTGTGCGATCCAATCTGTCTGAACCAGCCACTCTCGTCTCTAATGACGTGAACTTGTGTGGATGGGGAGAAGACCAATATCACAAGTAGAAATTGAGGTCATGTACACTTAGATTTGAAATCAAATTCAATCAAACCTTTGCTGGATTTAAGAAATTAAAATCGATTTTGGGAAGCCAAAAAAGTTATAAATTCTATTACTTTTCAACATGTAAAAATAAGACGAAAATCACCACACATATAATTATAAAATAATTGCTCACGCAAAAGGTTAGGTTTATGAGATGATTTTTTTTCCATGGTAAAATGAAATAAGACCAAGTTTAGCCTTTGCGCATTTATATGAGGTAACCAGTTGTCCCAAGTGTGCAAAGGTTGGCAACGTCTTTCTCTCGCCTGGAATTATTTTGGTGTGTCAAAACTGATTTCTCCAAAAATTTGACAAAGACATATATGTTTTCAAAATGTTTTATTTAACGCCTCAGAAATTTCAATTATTCACGTAAAATACAATTAAATTGAGCATTTTAATGTTCAACACTGCCTCTCAAATCGTTCTTCGGATCCTTTACCCCCTAACGCTTAAATAGCAAAACGCAATACAAAAAGGGAATTAACTCTAAATACATGTTGTAATACATTGACATACATATTCTTAAAATGGTACAGAGTTGAAATTTAATGCTAAATAGTCATTTTGTTCAGTAAGGGTTTTATATTAGATTGACAGGAGATTAAAACGCGTTTTTGACAGCTTGTTATAATTTTATACATGTAGTTGAAATGTTTTCCGATGCAAAAAATAGTATGTTTATTCGCTGTTAATCTCAATACCGTCAGAGACACTGTACACAATTACTTATCATTTGTTCCTTCGTAGTTATACATGTAACATTTAAACATACAGCGATTTTACAAAGATCACGTTTGTCATTCAGTCCTCAAAATAAAGCGCCTACAATACTGTTTCTGACAAGTTCGTTCGATGAATTTGATGTCAATTTCACAGTTGCTGTGACAACGCACGTGCATCCCGTGTAAATTTACTGACAGGTCTGTTTAATCTTGCATTGACATGGGCTTTATCATGTCTTTTAAACTATTCAACTCACATAGTGTATCTTAACGAAATAAAGACAAACATGAATTGTGGGTCTGGGAAATTTAATGAAATAGGAATCAAAGTAATAATTGCAGGTTTATGCAATTATTAGAAAAGCAATAATCATTCTGGATAGCATAGTGTTTGTAAGAATAATTAAAACTCCAAACACGTTTAACTAACAGTTTGACAATAGTAAACACCAAAGTAAACTTGTGAGTGAAGCATCTGAAATAGAAAAACAGTGACGCGGGAAACACCACTTAGGCCAATAAACTACTGGGTGGGTGGGTCGTTGCAAGCCAGTTCAAACTGACAGAGGGCGCTTTTAAAGTAAAGGGAGATAATATATGGAAAAGCGCTTTTGAAGCGGGAGTAAAATGTGACACCCTACAGTGATAGAAGTTTAAAATCAATTTTGCCATTTACAAAATAATACCTAAATGTGTCGCAAATATGTTTATGTAAATTTATTTTAACATATGTACCAGTAAAACCTATTCGTTGAGTAATATAAAAACATGTTTTTCTATATTCATGAGTACTTGTAGTAATGAGTAGTGAATAGTAACCTGTGCCGAGGTTGATATGGTAAATATATCCCCGCGGGAACGGGGAATGTATATTTGGATGTAAAAAGATCAGCGACACGTCTTTTCCAAACGAAAAAACAACTGCAGTTTGATTACATCGTTTATCAATGTTGAATGAAGGTAACGGATATTTAAAGTCTATCTGCATATATTTCTTTCAATTTGACCGAACTTTAACATGAGTGGACATTGGTAATACTAGCAATATATTGACCACTAGTTTATCTGGAAAAGTCTTACAACATTGTTGGCATAACGTTTTACTCATTGTTTACTCATTATTGAAATAAAATATTCTAGTTCGAAATTGGTGTGCTGTAATTGTCTAAAATAAATATTCCTGATTAAAGATATATTGGCGTGAATTTAAAATTGAAAAAATTGAGAAAATTTTGAGCGTATACAATGTTTTAGGATGTTTATGTTTGGACGTAAATTTAGTAAAATGTTTTTTTGTTTTTTGTTTTGCAGGTAAAACCTGGAGTATACACTCATCACAAATCGAACATCGAAAATGATCCCGTACCTGCAACACACACGTCATCACGCCTCTCACTGAAAACCAAACTGTTGTGGGTTACAGGAATCATTACCCGCGAGAGTTGTACTGTTCATGTTTACCATAAACCACCGTTTCAGCACGAATTTTCCACGTCACCCTACAATGTCGCATTACCTTATACCACCACTTCAAAATACATCATCACTTCACTATATACCACCATTTCAAAATACATGACCACTTCACCATACATCATCACTTCACTATATACAACCACTTCAAAATACATGACCACTTCACCATACATCATCACTTCACTATATACAACCACTTCAAAATACATGACCACTTCACCATACATCATCACTTCACTATATACCACCATTTCAAAATACATGACCACTTCACCATACATCATCACTTCACTATATACCACCATTTCAAAATACATGACCATTTCACCATACATCATCACTTCACTATATACAACCACTTCAAAATACATGACCACTTCACCATACATCATCACTTCACTATATACCACCGCTTCAAAATACATGACCACTTCACCATACATCATCACTTCACTATATACAACCACTTCAAAATACATGACCACTTCACCATACATCATCACTTCACTATATACAACCACTTCAAAATACATGACCACTTCACCATACATCATCACTTCACTATATACCACCGCTTCAAAATACATGACCACTTCACCATACATCATCACTTCACTATATACAACCACTTCAAAATACATGACCACTTCACCATACATCATCACTTCACTATATACAACCACTTCAAAATACATGACCACTTCACCATACATCATCACTTAGCTATATACAACCACTTCAAAATACATGACCACTTCACCATACATCATCACTTCACTATATACAACCACTTCAAAATACATCATCACCTCACCATACATCATCGCTTCACTATATACTATCACTTTAAAATACATCATCACTTCACCATACATCATAACTTAACTATATACCACCGCTTCAAAATACATCATCACTTCACCATACATCATCACTTCACTATATACAACCACTTCAAAATACATGACCACTTCACCATACATCATCACTTCACTATATACAACCACTTCAAAATACATGATCACTTCACCATAAATCATCGCTTCACTATATACTATCACTTTAAAATACATCATCACTTCACCATACATCATAACTTAACTATATACAATCACTTTAAAATACATCATCACTTCACCATACATCATAACTTAACTATATACAATCACTTCAAAATACATGATCACTTCACCATAAATCATCGCTTCACTATATACAACCGCTTCAAAATACATCATCACTTCACCATACATCATCACTTAACTATATACCACCGCTTCAAAATACATCATCACTTCACCATACATCATCACTTCACTATATACAACCGCTTCAAAATACATCATCACTTCACCATACATCATCACTTAACTATATACAATCACTTCAAAATACATCATCACTTCACCATACATCATCGCTTCACTATATACAACCACTTCAAAATACATGACCACTTCACCATACATCATCACTTCACTATATACAACCACTTCAAAATACATGATCACTTCACCATAAATCATCGCTTCACTATATACTATCACTTTAAAATACATCATCACTTCACCATACATCATAACTTAACTATATACAACCGCTTCAAAATACATCATCACTTCACCATACATCATCACTTAACTATATACAATCACTTCAAAATACATCATCACTTCACCATACATCATCACTTCACTATATACAACCGCTTCAAAATACATCATCACTTCACCATACATCATCGCTTCACTATATACAACCACTTCAAAATACATGACCACTTCACCATACATCATCACTTCACTATAGACAATCACTTCAAAATACATCATCACTTCACAATACATCATCACTTCACTATATACCACCACTTTAAAATGCATGATCACTTCACAATACATCATCACTAAACTATATACTATCACTTTAAAATACATCATCACTTCACCATACATCATCACTTCACTATATACCAACACTTCAAAATACATCATCACTTCACCATACATCATCACTTAGCTATATACTATCACTTCAAAATACATCATCACTTCACCATAAATCATCGCTTCACTATATACCAACACTTCATAATAATACATCATCACTTCACCATACAGGGCCACCTCACTATACCACCACTTCAATATACATCACTACAAAGTACACCATCACTTCACCATACTGCCAATATGTCTATCTGCTGTCAATATCACATACTTTGCCTGAAACAACACCTTTACACAACTCAACGTCAAAATTACATACTTGATACACTAGTCGTCGCAGCCGAGAACATCACATTTGTATACTCCTGACAGGGCCGTATACACAAGTATTACCTCCCCTTTCGTCTGGTTAGTTCCAAGAGAGAAATCAATTTCTCTCTATTTCACCCAGCTCAGGAAATTCCTTTTTTTTTCAGCTAAGGGGCGCGAATGTCAAGGTGAAAATGACCCTATTTGATGTCGTTCAAGGTATTGACTGCTAAGTGAACTTGACCATTGAACATACCTTATTTACTCTGCCAGGTCTGTGCTTTAATTTGACAACATGTTCAAAATCTCTTAACATCGTTCTTAAAGGGACAGTCCAATCAGGGTATTTATCATTGAAACGAAGTTAATAGGACATTTAGGTTTGTGCTGATAATGCTTTTATTGCATGGTTATAACACAACCATGTTGACACATGTTACCGGGGGTAAAGAAGAGCACCCTAGCGAATTTCGTTTCCGATACGAATGTCCCTTTAAGACCTATTACTTAACGATTAAATCTGTTTTCACTTATGAGTTTCTTTGTATGAGTAGAATATTTAATAATTAATAATATATTAGAATGTGTTTTTGTTGTGAAAAAAATAAAGGAACACAATTTATATCGAATTATCATCTTCGATGGCAGTAGCATAACATACCTCCCTCATCAAGGAGAATTTGCTAGCTTATCTGCTGACCCACATACATACTCCCTCATTGTAGTTTTAACCTGACCTCGTCCACATATCCATGTGTTTGATGATGCAAGTCAAGTGTAATCTCATATTTTCATTTAATATGAGGCTTCCATGAAATACCCATCCTGAAATTGGTAAATATTTTGTCGATGAAATGTGGAAAGTTTGGTTGGAGAAAATGGTAAACACATATCAATTTCTTTGATCCAAATACATTAATTTAATCAATTTGATAAAAGTCAAATGTTATTTGTATCGTTGATCATGTGTAGTTTGACGTGTGTGATTTACAAACGTTCAATCCTAATAGGCCAGCTGATACTACGGGTCCACACAGGAGAGAATGAAGCAATCTGTCAGACCTGGTGCCCAGGAGCAGATTACACGGCTTTGTTCTGTGTCAGGGCTGGAGTCCAGATCATGTATATAACCCTCAGTTAGCTTGGAAGCCTTGTGGTATGAATTTGGTTTAAAAATCAGCTAACCCTTGTTAAGAATGATTCTCATTAATACGGTTCTCATTGTTGTAATAGTTTGCACCCATAGCGCATCTGGACAAACTGTAAATACCACCAATGGGAGAGTAAGAGGTAGAAGAGAAACTATTCTTGGAAAAGACGTCGAGATTTTTTATGGAATTCCATTCGCTAAACCCCCAGTAGAATCACTGCGTTTCAAGAGACCTGTTCCGGTTGATTCATGGGAACCGGAAGTATACAATGCAACGGAACCGCAAGCTTCCTGCTACCAATCCATCATTCGGCATCCGGACCCACTTGAGGACACCCCAAACAAGCTGAGCGAGGACTGTCTATATCTCAACATATTCCTCCCTGTGTCAACAAACAAACCACTTCCGGTCCTACTTTGGATTTACGGCGGTGGGTTTACATCCGGTTCAGCAACATCACCAATGTATGACGGCAAGATTCTTTCAACAGTCAATGACGTCATCGTGGTAACCACCAACTACCGACTGGGAGTTCTTGGTTTTCTGCATCTAGACGCAGGCACAGTTCCCGGGAACATGGGTCTCCTAGACCAGACACTCGCCATCAAATGGGTGCATAGCAATATCAAAAACTTTGGCGGGGACCCGGACCGGATCTCCCTGGCGGGCCAGAGCGCGGGTGCGGGTTCTGTGAGTCTGCACCTTCTGTCCCCTGTCTCCCAGCCCTACTTCAACAACGCCGTCATCCAGAGCGGCTCCCCTCTCACCAGCTGGGACCTGCTAGACCCTGCGGACGCTCAAGGGTTCGCCCTGGCCATTGCTCACAAAGCAAAGTGCAAGTCTCAGAAGACTAATGAAGAGATATATGAGTGTTTGAACAAGTTCAGTCCATCCAAGCTTGTTGAACTTCAATCTAACTTAGCGCCGGGAGCTAACGTTGCGTTCGGCCCAGTGGTGGACGGGTACTTCCTGACAGACAGACCTCTCGCCCTGCTGAAGGCGAACAGGATGAAGAACTGTAGCGTCCTGTTGGGGGTGAACAAGAACGAAGGAGCGTTGTTTCTCATGTACGGTAATCCAACGGTGTTTCCCTTCAAGGAAAATATCTCAATAAGTGACACACAGTTCATGGCCGATCTGTCTGCACAGGCTCAAACCCAAGGCGGAAGTTCTCAGACCGTCGATGCGCTATATCAAGAGTACGTGCTCTCACACGTACCGTCACAGCGGGATTACGTCAGTATTGCTGATGAGTTGCTGGGTGACTTCAGCTTCAAGTGTCCCAGCACGAGATTTGCGGGACTCTACGCTTCACTGAGCCCGGTGTACTTCTACGCCTTCAACCACAGGCTGTCTTCTTCTCCTCTGCCAAACTGGATGGGGGTCAAACATGGTGGCGAGTTACCTTTCACCTGGGGTCACGCCCTTGACCCGAACGCACCTTTGACCTTTACAACTGCAGAGAAGATTCTTAGCCTAACAATGATGAAATATTGGACTGATTTCGCTAAATATAGGTAAGAAATAAAAACAAGAATCGGTATTGGATGAAATGAAAATCACGACACTTTCATAGATAACGAACAATAATTCCATGAGTAAAAGACAAATATATGGATGTCACTTCTTGATTAATGTGGGTCACAACGTTTCCGAGGTATTCCATGCCCATTCATCAAGTGAATGGTTTGGGCGTAGAATACCCAAGAAACGTTGTGACCGACGATAAACAAGAAGTTGTCATCCATGTATTCGTCTTTTACTTGTATACACCAACCTTAAAGTGACTCTCAAGAATCTCAATAATTTCATAAGATTCAAATATGTTGATAGTTAATCTATATGTATCAAGCCATATCTCTTACTCAAGATATGAAATAAAATACCAAGTAGGAAAAAATATATGTGTAGATGACTGACAGCAATCGTATTCGCCATGCAGTTTCATGTACGTCGGTGATACGAAGTTCATTAATCTTAATAGTCGTGTCATATTCATTGTCGTACATAGAATACGTTGAAATCAAGGAAATCCTGTTTTCAGCACGCCAAACGGCGCCAGCTCTAGCCTGACCTCCTGGCCTGTGTATGATGCCCGAGACGAGCGGTACCTGGAGGTGGGGCAGGGGGGCGGGGTCACCACGGGGCGGGCCTTGCGTCGGCGTCAGTGCGTCTTCCTCTACAAGACTGTCCCGCTCATTGCTGCTCTGGGTAACTCACTTCTGTCGGCCACTTTCACGGGGAAACCTCGTATATATTACGTGATAATTACCGACTGAGACCGAGGTGTTCAAGTTAGATAAACCCTGGCGCACGTGAATCATGAACGCTGAGGTCGTTAGGCGGAGGTGTTCATGAATCACGTGCGCCAGGGTTCATCTAACTTGAACCCGAGGTCGAGGTCGAGGTCAACGCTATATCGAATCAATTTCAACATGACATCAGTTTGGATAATCCGGAAATGCATATATTTCTTATATATAATGAGAAGGTGAAACATTGACTCGTTTTGGAGAAACAATGTCCATTTCAAGTAGCTGACATTGACATGAGCCTCGCGTGCTGCACGTGCAATCCGTACAAACTATCACTATAGATTGTACGCCCATTTTGTATTCGAAAACAGCTGACACAAACTAAATTCAACATGCATATAAACATTTGTTAACAATGATTCACGGTAACGTTTCTTCTCATGAAAAATGTGAAACTTAATCATGAGGTCATGAAAAAAATATTGTATTTTCAACTAGCCTCCGTGATCTGATGGTTATCTCACTTGGCTTGAAATCAACAGGTCACAGGTTCGAACCCATGTTTGGAGTGCAAAATTTGTAAATGTCTTGTATTGGAATATCGAAATTGTAGTTGGTGTATTTGATTTGCAAAACAAACTTTGAACTTTCATTTCGGCAATCAAAATATCATCGTTACACTATCAGAGGTGTTCATCATGAACACCCAGCTTTGTCTGATGAACACCTCGGCACGTGCATTTCACAGACAATCGGAGTTCAGTCTGATTAAAATCGACTGTGCTTCGAGGAAAAAGAGTGTAAAATTATCATCTCTATTCAGTCGGGTCCGAGCCACACCCAGCCCGGCTTTCCTCTCCTTCACAGTCTGAGGGCACCCCCATTACCCGCATGTTCTGACGTTAACTTATCTAGCCAATCACAAGGACGGCGGCAAAAGCTTTCGATATCAGAGCTAGGGGCACGTAACTCCTGTGAAGTCCATGTTCTACATAATCGCCGCCATGTTGGTATTTGAAAGGGACGTAGTGATTGGTCCGCTTGTGACTATGTTTTGTTTGCGCTGAACTTGTATTGAACAAGCGCCTACCTTGGATGCTTTCAGACCGTTGTGGAGGGGAAAGCCCTGATACACTTGTTTCCCCTCGAAACACGGTCGATTTTAATCAGACTGATCGGAGTTTGTATGAAAAATAAATACTCGAACAAAACAAAGGAGCTACTGTGTAATCGTAGTTGAACTAAATGGGTCATTGGATATCTTTCACATAGGTTTTACCGGCTAGCGTGTAAAGTTATCGATATCGTATTGACACATTAGTATTCGTAAATGACAAACACTGAGCATCTATCGCCTGTGCCATACAGCATCCATTTTCTTACAAATATGTTTATATGGGGCTCGTGTGTTAACTATCCAGCAAGCGGCGTTGACTCCTTGCTGTGTCCTTCAGACCTCAGTGTTTGCATGCTGTAATGTCCTAATCTTACGTTGCATGGCTACACTTAGTCCGGTTAGCTCTGGTACGGATAAAAACGGGAAATGGGAAACGGTTAATATTTATCTCAAACACAATAACAGATCATACACGTTGTGAAATAACGCTTAAGTTACATAATACTTGCTTGAAGATACAATATAAACTTTCTGCAACGATTTATTTAAAGAAACATCTTAATAGTTTTTCGACACATTTGACCTCATTTATAGTGTCGGCAATGTTACAGAATTATTATGTGGTTTATGTGATAAGACGTTGTCAACGGGTTTTTATCATTTTCACTTATCTTAAAACGTGTTTATCTATCCAAAACAATGCTAGCTATCCCATTTCCCCGAAATAGATCAACACAACCAACTTTTTCTTTAAGTGTTTTACTTTGAACCAAACTTTAATTTTTGTTTCCACTTAACCTCAGTTAGATAATGACTAAATCTAGCAAACTTAAGTTGCATGTGAGCCTGTTATGTGGGCGAACTTTTTAACAACAACTTAGCGGTAACTGTAAATACCTCTTATGTCGGTTTTATCTTCAAACCACCATGTTTTATTCTTTTATTTGTATCTGATTATATTCAGATCTATCCATTCTATCCGACATGTTATACTGTCATGTATTTGACGTTACACAATGTCAGCGCTGAACCTCTCTGTCTCGAGGTACCCTTGGGTCCATGCATTCTAATGCATTAATGTCTTGAACTAAAGGGACTTCCTTCCAAGAAAAGAGACACCACATATACATGTATTATACTCACATTCAATCAAACATCTTCTGAGTAACATCTACGGCCATTCTACATTATTTATTTTTCATGTATAATCTCAATATCACATACATGTATATATGTTTTGTCATCAATTTCCACTCTAATAACACTTTCTAAAACGTACCTTACTCGCCGTCAGCATGTCGTTTGTACTCTATATAGATATATAAAAAACTAAAGCCGTACACATTTTATTTCTAACTTATAATTTATTTTTATACAGAAACAAAATATATTATTTTCAGAAAATGACTGCAAAAAAACATCCACGACACAGAAGCCATGTGACGTCATCATCGGAGGCGCCGGGACCTTGCAGCTGGACCGACAGCTTCATATCTGCGTATTTGGACTTGTGACTCTGTCAGCGCTCAGATAAAAGAGAGGTTGATGACTTGAATACATGTCACGATGTTCACGTGCACCCATGTCACAGGTGCAGATCACGTGATGATGAAACTGACAAGCAGCATGGTTTCCACGTGTGGAGATGTAGATATGAATGTAGTGAAAGATCTGCCGTGTATTAAGATATAATTAATTCTGTTGAAGAGTTGGTTTAACGAATCATTATGTCTTGACAGAAATGTCAATGCATACACGGTTCAGGTACTTTATAGAGTGTTTGTGTGAAGACCAGTATAATTATTGGCCTGTATAATGTAATATCTTATACTCCAGAATCTATAACAATACAGTATATCATTGTACTACCCAATCAATTATCAGGAATGTTTTGAGGTGTGTAAGTACAAATAAAAATGTTTTTGGGAGAAAACTACATAAAATAAAATATTCCTTGTATTATTCTATGTAAGGAATAATGCATTCACCAAACCGCAGCCATTTCGAATTTTGGACAGGCGTTGGTTGTGTTGTCAATATCAACCCGGTACCGAGGGGTTATGGTAAACTCACGAGGGTGTAGCAATCAATTATTTGGTTAACATGCACTCCCACTGAACACTTGTGCAATGATTTCAATAAATGTCTTTATTTACAAATAATTCTAAACATTTTATCTTTGCGGGTTTAATATAAACTAACATAAAGGCTACTCACCATACACTCTAGACCGAAACTATTGTCGCCTTATGCTGTATCCTCGCGTAGCGAGCCGCATAGTAACAACAGAAGCAGGCTGTGGTTAAAAGTGGGGGAAATCTGATTTTTTATTTTTAAGTAGCACCTGTTTTAACCATAGTCATACTGGGGTTGCCGGTAGAGCCTCTTGACAAAGATTCACTCCTTCTTGAGGTTTTTAAAACTAAAAACATGATTCCGGACATTAGGAATTATATAATTAAGGGAAATTTGAATATAGACAACAACAATGATACAACAAAATGTACAAATGTATAACAACTCAACTAGCATCGATCCTAGTATAGAGTTCCCGGGTTCGAATCCAACTCTCATTGTTCTAATATCTTAACTTTTTTGTTTGATAAATATTCCAAAATTTACAAAATCAATTGTTTGCGTTTGTTTACATTTAATAACCGGGGTGGTTGAGAGATGATGTTACGGTTCATCTAAAACAAAGGAATTAACTTGCAGTTTGTGTGTGAAGGGTAAACACCTAAAGAAAGGTAGTTTACGAGTTAAAACCTCTTGAAACGACAAGAGATATAACCGCCCAAGTTGTGTAACATGTGATGGACTTAAGTCTGGTGTATAGGTATCTTGGCCAATCCTATATTTAGCGACTCCTTATGAGGCCATGGGGACAAGCCATAAAATCCTATTTCCATTTTTGTATTCAAGGAGGCTCAACTCATGTCACATGTTCGTGTACCTTGGCATGTGGAGATAATCAATTGTAAAATTGGGGACTCTCTGGCCACCAATGAGGGTTCATAGCAATGCCCTAAGAACTTGTTTCAATCTTCTCTCGAGGAACAACAGACCTAGAAGGTTGACCAACGGGGATTATGATTTAATACCAGGTGACTCTCTGGCCCGAAGTGAGGGATCGGCGGCAATGCCAATGTTTGTTTCATATGTAGGTTTAGTATTTGTAGTTTACGAAGCCTGATGAGCTGCAGAGAAAATGGCTCTATTTGATATATCAACTACAGAAACTCTGTCAACAGGTTGAGTAGTTGGCACGGGATATTGAAAAGGCTACATCCGTCCGATTGATATAGTCACCGAGTCAGAACTCAAAATCTTCGAGATCTCAATAGCTTATTAGCTTATTTTACTCAAAGCGTAGTGAAGTTCAATATTTTTAAATACTTGCTCTGTATTCATTGTATTTTCTGCAAAATTTCGAGACCAACCACGAAAACATCGGACCAAAATTCACTAAATAGGCAGCAAACATGAAGGCGAATCAAGTGTGGCCATCTAACAATTCGCGTTTTCTAAACAAACGCTTGAAACGAAATTGCGGTTATCGAGACGCCGTGTAAATCGTACACATATAATGATGACGTCATGGAAAGCGGGTTCGTCAAAATCTTTGGCACTTTTCCAGAGGGTACTATAATTTGGACGGCGAATTAAGTATTTTATTGTTGATTAAAACATGTAAATATGATAAAAAGACATTATTTTTCTACAGAGTGGTGTATTTCTTTACTCACAAGCTAAATTTCACCACGAACCACATGCAAGTATGACGATGGGTCAATAATAGTGTCGTCCCTGTGATGGACACTTGGGCCTACATTGTAAACCCATATTCGTCTTATTTTAAAACATCAAAAGGATGTAAAGAAAACTGAAATTGTGTAAAGAGTATATAGATGATAAGCATTTTAATTGTGCGATCCTCACATGCTCGTAAGCCGATAAACTCAACTAGATGAGCTCGATGTACGAACCGATCGTCACTGTAAGCCAACATACTACACTGAATGAGCTATAAGATACGATGTACGCACCGATCGTCACTGTAAGCCAACCAACTACACTGAATGAGCTATAAGATACGATGTACGCACCGATCGTCACTGTAAGCCAACCAACTACACTGAATGAGCTATACGAAACGATGTACGAACCGATCGTCACTGTAAGCCAACAAACTACACTGGATGAGCTATAAGATACGATGTACGCACCGGTCGTCACTGTAAGCCAACCAACTACACTGGATGAGCTATAGGATACGATGTACGCACCGGTCGTCACTGTCAGCCAACAATCTACACTGAATGAGCTATATGATACGATGTACGACCCCATTGTCACTGTAAACCAACAAACTACACTGGATGAGCTATATGATACGATGTACGAACCCATTGTCACTGTAAACCAACAAACTACACTGGATGAGCTATATGATACGATGTACGAACCCATTGTCACTGTAAACCAACAAACTACACTGGATGAGCTATAGGATACGATGTACGACCCCGTTGTCACTGTAAGCCAACAAACTACACTGGATGAGCTACACTCATGGCAAAAATGGTTGTCACCCCCAGACTGAGAACGCTACGTCAAGTTTAACTGAGTGTTGACAAATAATCAAACATGCAATAACTGTCAGAATGATTTGTGTGATTGGGAAAAACATTCGTAAAACATACCAGCTTGTATTTTGGTCTTGTGCTGGCCAATTTAAGAAATTCTACTAGGATATGTATGGTCCCTGTGAAAAAGGGCAATTTTTTACAGTATCCATATAGTATCAATTGGATGGGTATCAATAAAACAAATTACATTTTCAAGTTCAATTGTCGGTTTTATTTCATTCTGCAGTCATGTAAGAGTATATTTACAAGCCTAATATCGGGTAGCACCGCCTCTGGAATTTTCAAGGGCGATAATTCGGGCAGGCATACTGTCTATCAGTGTGTTGATGTTTGCAACAGCCAAATTGTTCCATTCATTCACAAGAGCAGCCCGCAATTGCTGTAAATTTGCAGGAGCAGGGTCCAGTCTTCTAAGTGCACGGTCAAGCTGATCCCAAGCATGTTCTATCGGATTCATATCCGGACTTTTTGAAGGCCAGGGCAATCTTGTTACTCCTTGTGCCTGAATGAAAGCGTTCACTGTACGTGCACGATGGGCTGGTGCATTATCGTCCTGCAACAGGAAGTTGTTGCCATACACTCTTCTTGCATGTGGGAGGCAAACGGTTTCAAGAAGACGTCTGTACGACCTCTGGTTGACGTTTCCTTGAAGGACGACAAGATCCGTTTTACCGTTATGGTGTATTCCTGCCCATACGTGTACAGAACCGCCACCGTGGGCAACCTGATGCTGCAGACAGTCGTCATTGAGCCTTTCCCCACGTAAACGTCGCACTCTCATTCTCCTGTCCACCTTATGCAGTAGGAAACGAGACTCGTCAGTAAATATGACGTGACGCCAATGTCCAAGTTGGATTCTGCGGTGCTGCTGCGCCCAAGCAAGCCGTGCCCTGCGGTTGGCCAGTGTCCAGAATGGTTTGATGGCAGGTCTTCTTGCCTTATATCCATGCTGGAGCAACCTGTTCACTACAGTTCTCCGGCAAATGGGCGTATTAATATGAGCCCCCCATCTCTGTGCAAGAGTCAAAGACGAAAGACGTCTATGACGTCGGGTCAAACGAAGAAGAATTCTATCCTGACGAACCGTAGTTTTCTTGGGACGGCCTGAAGACTTATTTGGAACAACATTTCCCTGTATGGCGTGCAGTCTTTTAATCCTTTGAACAGTTCTAACACTGACGTTACATGCTGCAGCAATGACACGATTCTAAGCGCCACCACGACTCATGCCAATGATTTCATGTCTGATTCCTGGTGGAGTGGGACCAGGCATGGTCTATGCTTTTCAGAAACTATAGTCGTGAAGCTGTATCTTATGAAAGAGGTCTATAGTAATCGATGGAAATGACAAACCTAAGGAGACAAATTTCAATCATTTCAATGAAATGCACGTGGTCTACATGAAACCGCTGACACTGTTCATTGTAAAGTGTGAGTTAATGTAACTTCATGCCTGTAATGACATTTCCATGGAAAACCAACATTGCCATGCATACAATGTGATATAAACTCCAATTTAATTAAATATTAGGGGGTGACAACAATTTTTGCCATGAGTGTATAGGATCCGATGTACGCACCGATCGTCACTATCAGCCAACAATCTACACTGGATGAGCTATAGGATACGATGTACGCACCGATAGTCACTGTAAGCCAACCAACTACACTGGATAAGCTATAGGATACGATATACGACCCCACTGTAAGCCAACAAACTACACTGGATGAGCTATAAGATACGATGTACGCACCGATCGTCACTGTAAGCCAACAAACTACACTGGATGAGCTATAGGATACGATGTACGCACCGGTCGTCACTGTAAGCCAACAAACTACACTGGATGAGCTATAAGATACGATGTACGCATCGGTCGTCACTGTAAGCCAACAAACTACACTGGATGAGCTATAGGATACGATATACGACTCCATTGTCACTGTAAGCCAACAAACTACACTGGATGAGCTATAGGATACGATGTACGACCCCATTGTCACTGTAAGCCAACAAACTACACTGGATGAGCTAAAGGATCCGATGTACGCACCGATCTTCACTGTCAGCCAACAATCTACACTGGATGAGCTATAGGATACGATGTACGCACCGATCGTCACTGTCAGCCAACAATCTACACTGGATGAGCTATAGGATACGATATACGACCCCATTGTCACTGTAAGCCAACAATCTACACTGGATGAGCTATAGGATCCGATGTACGCACCGATCGTCACTGTCAGCCAACAATCTACACTGGATGAACTATAGGATACGATGTACGCACCGGTCGTCACTGTCAGCCAACAATCTACACTGGATGAGCTATAGGATACGATATACGACCCCAGTGTCACTGTAAGCCAACAAACTACACTGGATGAGCTATAGGATCCGATGTACGCACCGATCGTCACTGTCAGCCAACAATCTACACTGGATGAGCTATAGGATACGATGTACGCACCGATCGTCACTGTCAGCCAACAATCTACACTGGATGAGCTATAGGATACGATGTACGACCCCATTGTCACTGTAAGCCAACAAACTACACTGGCTGAGCTATAGGATACGATGTACGACCCCATTGTCACTGTAAGTCAACAGTCTACACTGGATGAGCTATAGGATACGATATACGCCCCGGTCGTCACTGTTAGCCAACCAACTACACTGGATGAGCTAAAAGATACGATGTACGACCCCATTGTCACTGTAAGCCAACAATCTACACTGGATGAGCTATATGATACGATGTACGAACCCATTGTCACTGTAAACCAACAAACTACACTGGATGAGCTATATGATACGATGTACGAACCCATTGTCACTGTAAACCAACAAACTACACTGGATGAGCTATATGATACGATGTACGAACCCATTGTCACTGTAAACCAACAAACTACACTGGATGAGCTATAGGATACGATGTACGACCCCGTTGTCACTGTAAGCCAACAAACTACACTGGATGAGCTATAGGATCCGATGTACGCACCGATCGTCACTATCAGCCAACAATCTACACTGGATGAGCTATAGGATACGATGTACGCACCGATCGTCACTGTAAGCCAACCAACTACACTGGATAAGCTATAGGATACGATATACGACCCCACTGTAAGCCAACAAACTACACTGGATGAGCTATAAGATACGATGTACGCACCGATCGTCACTGTAAGCCAACAAACTACACTGGATGAGCTATAGGATACGATGTACGCACCGGTCGTCACTGTAAGCCAACAAACTACACTGGATGAGCTATAAGATACGATGTACGCATCGGTCGTCACTGTAAGCCAACAAACTACACTGGATGAGCTATAGGATACGATATACGACCCCATTGTCACTGTAAGCCAACAAACCACACTGGATGAGCTATAGGATACGATGTACGACCCCATTGTCACTGTAAGCCAACAAACTACACTGGATGAGCTAAAGGATCCGATGTACGCACCGATCTTCACTGTCAGCCAACAATCTACACTGGATGAGCTATAGGATACGATGTACGCACCGATCGTCACTGTCAGCCAACAATCTACACTGGATGAGCTATAGGATACGATATACGACCCCATTGTCACTGTAAGCCAACAATCTACACTGGATGAGCTATAGGATCCGATGTACGCACCGATCGTCACTATCAGCCAACAATCTACACTGGATGAGCTATAGGATACGATGTACGCACCGATAGTCACTGTAAGCCAACCAACTACACTGGATAAGCTATAGGATACGATATACGACCCCACTGTAAGCCAACAAACTACACTGGATGAGCTATAAGATACGATGTACGCACCGATCGTCACTGTAAGCCAACAAACTACACTGGATGAGCTATAGGATACGATGTACGCACCGGTCGTCACTGTAAGCCAACAAACTACACTGGATGAGCTATAAGATACGATGTACGCATCGGTCGTCACTGTAAGCCAACAAACTACACTGGATGAGCTATAGGATACGATATACGACCCCATTGTCACTGTAAGCCAACAAACTACACTGGATGAGCTATAGGATACGATGTACGACCCCATTGTCACTGTAAGCCAACAAACTACACTGGATGAGCTAAAGGATCCGATGTACGCACCGATCTTCACTGTCAGCCAACAATCTACACTGGATGAGCTATAGGATACGATGTACGCACCGATCGTCACTGTCAGCCAACAATCTACACTGGATGAGCTATAGGATACGATATACGACCCCATTGTCACTGTAAGCCAACAATCTACACTGGATGAGCTATAGGATCCGATGTACGCACCGATCGTCACTGTCAGCCAACAATCTACACTGGATGAACTATAGGATACGATGTACGCACCGATCGTCACTGTCAGCCAACAATCTACACTGGATGAGCTATAGGATACGATATACGACCCCAGTGTCACTGTAAGCCAACAAACTACACTGGATGAGCTATAGGATCCGATGTACGCACCGATCGTCACTGTCAGCCAACAATCTACACTGGATGAGCTATAGGATACGATGTACGCACCGATCGTCACTGTCAGCCAACAATCTACACTGGATGAGCTATAGGATACGATGTACGACCCCATTGTCACTGTAAGCCAACAAACTACACTGGCTGAGCTATAGGATACGATGTACGACCCCATTGTCACTGTAAGTCAACAGTCTACACTGGATGAGCTATAGGATACGATATACGCCCCGGTCGTCACTGTTAGCCAACCAACTACACTGGATGAGCTAAAAGATACGATGTACGACCCCATTGTCACTGTAAGCCAACAATCTACACTGGATGAGCTATATGATACGATGTACGAACCCATTTTCACTGTAAACCAACAAACTACACTGGATGAGCTATATGATACGATGTACGAACCCATTGTCACTGTAAACCAACAAACTACACTGGATGAGCTATATGATACGATGTACGAACCCATTGTCACTGTAAACCAACAAACTACACTGGATGAGCTATAGGATACGATGTACGACCCCGTTGTCACTGTAAGCCAACAAACTACACTGGATGAGCTATAGGATCCGATGTACGCACCGATCGTCACTATCAGCCAACAATCTACACTGGATGAGCTATAGGATACGATGTACGCACCGATCGTCACTGTCAGCCAACAATCTACACTGGATGAGCTATAGGATACGATATACGACCCCAGTGTCACTGTAAGCCAACAAACTACACTGGATGAGCTATAGGATCCGATGTACGCACCGATCGTCACTGTCAGCCAACAATCTACACTGGATGAGCTATAGGATACGATGTACGCACCGATCGTCACTGTCAGCCAACAATCTACACTGGATGAGCTATAGGATACGATGTACGACCCCATTGTCACTGTAAGCCAACAAACTACACTGGCTGAGCTATAGGATACGATGTACGACCCCATTGTCACTGTAAGTCAACAGTCTACACTGGATGAGCTATAGGATACGATATACGCCCCGGTCGTCACTGTTAGCCAACCAACTACACTGGATGAGCTAAAAGATACGATGTACGACCCCATTGTCACTGTAAGCCAACAATCTACACTGGATGAGCTATATGATACGATGTACGAACCCATTGTCACTGTAAGCCAACAATCTACACTGGATGAGCTATAGGATCCGATGTACGCACCGATCGTCACTGTCAGCCAACAATCTACACTGGATGAACTATAGGATACGATGTACGCACCGATCGTCACTGTCAGCCAACAATCTACACTGGATGAGCTATAGGATACGATATACGACCCCAGTGTCACTGTAAGCCAACAAACTACACTGGATGAGCTATAGGATCCGATGTACGCACCGATCGTCACTGTCAGCCAACAATCTACACTGGATGAGCTATAGGATACGATGTACGCACCGATCGTCACTGTCAGCCAACAATCTACACTGGATGAGCTATAGGATACGATGTACGACCCCATTGTCACTGTAAGCCAACAAACTACACTCGCTGAGCTATAGGATACGATGTACGACCCCATTGTCACTGTAAGTCAACAGTCTACACTGGATGAGCTATAGGATACGATATACGCCCCGGTCGTCACTGTTAGCCAACCAACTACACTGGATGAGCTAAAAGATACGATGTACGACCCCATTGTCACTGTAAGCCAACAATCTACACTGGATGAGCTATATGATACGATGTACGAACCCATTTTCACTGTAAACCAACAAACTACACTGGATGAGCTATATGATACGATGTACGAACCCATTGTCACTGTAAACCAACAAACTACACTGGATGAGCTATATGATACGATGTACGAACCCATTGTCACTGTAAACCAACAAACTACACTGGATGAGCTATAGGATACGATGTACGACCCCGTTGTCACTGTAAGCCAACAAACTACACTGGATGAGCTATAGGATCCGATGTACGCACCGATCGTCACTATCAGCCAACAATCTACACTGGATGAGCTATAGGATACGATGTACGCACCGATCGTCACTGTAAGCCAACCAACTACACTGGATAAGCTATAGGATACGATATACGACCCCACTGTAAGCCAACAAACTACACTGGATGAGCTATAAGATACGATGTACGCACCGATCGTCACTGTAAGCCAACAAACTACACTGGATGAGCTATAGGATACGATGTACGCACCGGTCGTCACTGTAAGCCAACAAACTACACTGGATGAGCTATAAGATACGATGTACGCATCGGTCGTCACTGTAAGCCAACAAACTACACTGGATGAGCTATAGGATACGATATACGACCCCATTGTCACTGTAAGCCAACAAACCACACTGGATGAGCTATAGGATACGATGTACGACCCCATTGTCACTGTAAGCCAACAAACTACACTGGATGAGCTAAAGGATCCGATGTACGCACCGATCTTCACTGTCAGCCAACAATCTACACTGGATGAGCTATAGGATACGATGTACGCACCGATCGTCACTGTCAGCCAACAATCTACACTGGATGAGCTATAGGATACGATATACGACCCCATTGTCACTGTAAGCCAACAATCTACACTGGATGAGCTATAGGATCCGATGTACGCACCGATCGTCACTGTCAGCCAACAATCTACACTGGATGAACTATAGGATACGATGTACGCACCGATCGTCACTGTCAGCCAACAATCTACACTGGATGAGCTATAGGATACGATATACGACCCCAGTGTCACTGTAAGCCAACAAACTACACTGGATGAGCTATAGGATCCGATGTACGCACCGATCGTCACTGTCAGCCAACAATCTACACTGGATGAGCTTAAGGATACGATGTACGCACCGATCGTCACTGTCAGCCAACAATCTACACTGGATGAGCTATAGGATACGATGTACGACCCCATTGTCACTGTAAGCCAACAAACTACACTGGCTGAGCTATAGGATACGATGTACGACCCCATTGTCACTGTAAGTCAACAGTCTACACTGGATGAGCTATAGGATACGATATACGCATCGGTCGTCACTGTTAGCCAACCAACTACACTGGATGAGCTAAAAGATACGATGTACGACCCCATTGTCACTGTAAGCCAACAATCTACACTGGATGAGCTATAGGATACGATGTACGCACCGATCGTCACTGTCAGCCAACAATCTACACTGGATGAGCTATAGGATACGATGTACGACCCCATTGTCACTGTAAGTCAACAAACTACACTGGATGAGCTATAGGATCCGATGTACGCACCGGTCGTCACTGTAAGCCAACAAACTACACTGGATGAGCTATAGGATACGATGTACGCACCGATCGTCACTGTAAGCCAACCAACTACACTGGATGAGCTATAAGATACGATATACGACCCCATTGTCACTGTAAGTCAACAAACTACACTGGATGAGCTATAGGATACGATGTACGACCCCATTGTCACTGTAAGTCAACAGTCTACACTGGATGAGCTATAGGATTAGATGTACGACCCCATTGTCACTGTAAGCCAAGAAACTACACTGGATGAGCTAAAAGATACGATGTACGACCCCATTGTCACTGTAAGCCAACAATCTACACTGGATGAGCTATAGGATACGATGTACGCACCGATCGTCACTGTCAGCCAACAATCTACACTGGATGAGCTATAGGATACGATGTACGACCCCATTGTCACTGTAAGTCAACAAACTACACTGGATGAGCTATAGGATCCGATGTACGCACCGGTCGTCACTGTAAGCCAACAAACTACACTGGATGAGCTATAGGATACGATGTACGCACCGATCGTCACTGTAAGCCAACCAACTACACTGGATGAGCTATAAGATACGATATACGACCCCATTGTCACTGTAAGTCAACAAACTACACTGGATGAGCTATAGGATTAGATGTACGACCCCATTGTCACTGTAAGTCAACAGTCTACACTGGATGAGCTATAGGATTAGATGTACGACCCCATTGTCACTGTAAGCCAAGAAACTACACTGGATGAGCTAAAAGATACGATGTACGACCCCATTGTCACTGTAAGCCAACAATCTACACTGGATGAGCTATAGGATACGATGTACGCACCGATCGTCACTGTCAGCCAACAATCTACACTGGATGAGCTATAGGATACGATGTACGACCCCATTGTCACTGTAAGTCAACAAACTACACTGGATGAGCTATAGGATCCGATGTACGCACCGGTCGTCACTGTAAGCCAACAAACTACACTGGATGAGCTATAGGATACGATGTACGCACCGATCGTCACTGTAAGCCAACCAACTACACTGGATGAGCTATAAGATACGATATACGACCCCATTGTCACTGTAAGTCAACAAACTACACTGGATGAGCTATAGGATACGATGTACGACCCCATTGTCACTGTAAGTCAACAGTCTACACTGGATGAGCTATAGGATTAGATGTACGACCCCATTGTCACTGTAAGCCAAGAAACTACACTGGATGAGCTATAGGATACGATGTACGACCCCATTGTCACTGTAAGTCAACAGTCTACACTGGATGAGCTATAGGATTAGATGTACGACCCCATTGTCACTGTAAGCCAACAAACTACACTGGATGAGCTATAGACCCTTTTTCGCGCGCTCATTTACATACGACCTTGACCTCATTAACATAACAGCTGATCGAGATGGAGGCAAAACATGGCGGTGAGTGAAGTGACGACTCGCTTGCATTTTTTCAATTATACTCGCTAATGAAACATTTTCTGTCCAGGAAAGACGGCAAAATGGTATCCTTTGTAACTGTAAAAGCATAAACACTTTACATTGCACACTGTCAATCAGTATTATGTTTTGAAAGTAGTTTTTATGTCTGCAAAACAACGTAAACATTAAGGCGGCCATGTTTGTCATTTGGTTGTCTGTGGTAGTCTTTTTGATACACATGACGAGATGTCCATTCCTGAAAATAAATGAACTTAAAATCGGTGTATCATTTAAATTTGGAAAAAAAATCTACAAACGGGGATATTTTCTTACCGGCTAGATTGCGTTACTTCCTGATTGACAATATTCACATGTAACCCTTTCCCCAAGTCAAGTGAAAACAACATGGGATATTTTTTGCTCAAATTGTTTTGCAAAAAGAAAATTATTTGAATGTAATCGATCAGCCTTTGAGGGATTGGATTACCTACAATAAGCAGTGTGCAGTTAACTAAAACAGCATTCCATCCCTGTTAAAATGAATCTTTTTAATGAAGAAATGGTTTGCTGTACAAAATACAGGTTAATATGTCATGCAAAATTATTTTGAAATAATATTCCATCTGAGATTCAAATTACTGATTTATATTGGGATCCTTATGACTGTAATAATTATTGATACACATCATTAGATCTTAATGATGGATGTGAGAGAATATTATGATAATATTCATGATTTAGTTTGTTCATTTTGGAGAAGGGCCTTCAGATAAAACATCTTAATTTCAAACAAAATTAAAAACAACCTATATTTATGTATATTTATGCAAGTTTGTCACTTAGGGCTTAGATAATATTAGCTTACTATCCCATGAACAGGATTTTGTTACCAAGGATATTACCAGAATGACAGATAAAATACCACTGAAGTCTGGACATCAAAAACATGTTTCAACATTACACATCAAGTAATAAAACTATGATAAAAACCATATATATAATATTATTTTTTGCCTTTTGCATTAAACCATTTGCATGTTTGTATACAGAACTAAAAAAACTGAATTTCAGCAATGATTTATCACAGTATTGAAACATTCATCTATTTCTGAGGCACACAGTTTTCATCCTTACATTGTGTGTATATGTAGGAGGTAATATTTGAATATGTTGTTAAATTCAAGTCATCTAAAATTAGTCAAATTTAAGAGTTTCAGACTCAAGAGATTTTATTACATGATTTTATATCTTTTGATTGTAAAAACAATATGAGTGACAAGGGACAAAATTCAATGCCTTTACAGGGATTTGGAAAGACATTTCACATTGGGCCATTTTCAGGATTTTCAATTTTGGCATATTTATTTTATACAGCAATAGTAAACTTCAATTTGTTAATGGGACAATTTTTTATCCAATGTGCAAAATGGCCCATGACCCCTGTCTTTCCAAATCCCTGCCTTCACATTTCTAGAATAAACTTCAATATATTGTTTGATTATCCTAATTTATCACCCAAAGCAACCTTGTTGAATATTTCTTTTATGAAATAATATCATTGTAAGAACAGGATTTGTGCCTGAGGCCCTACACATGTGAGTTACTGGGTAGACATAAAATATTTTTTAATTATTTTTTGTATAAATAATTTCACTTTAATAATTTAGCTTCCTTACGTTGATTCTATCATATTATATAATGAATTTTGTTTTTAAATAAATTAAATGTAAAATCTCCCCTATGCATGTTTTGAGTACACATGATTACTATAAATACAATTTGTTTTTATCAGTCTCAACAACAAATCATCGAAAATTTAATTATATTGCCATGATTACAGATCTGATATTAAATCTAAAACCATTGAATATTTTTTTTATTGGTTCCAAAGATTACATATACATATAGTTGTCATGGCATAACAAGACAGAATATAATGTTAAGTTGAAATTATAATTTATAGTCACATAACTAATTATTTAAAAAAATATGATGCAAGTAAAAGTCATATTGGTCAAGTAAGTACTGGAATAAAAGGGTTCCATTGAGATTGAAATTTTCTAAATATTGTTTCTCTTTTGAATAGTTTTTAATAAAAAAGGTTGTTTCAGTTTTTAAATTAACCTGAAGATTGAAAAGTTTATTTCTTATGCTGCATAAATAATTGTGCCTCTTTGGAGATGATGATATGTTTCAGTAGTTTATTTTAATAAAGGGTACCAAACCACACTATTGTATTTGGAAAATGTCGAATGAGGATAGATATATAAAATGCCCATAGACTTACATGTTGAATGCCTGTTGCAAGAATAATTTTCATTCATAGTGATAATAGATTTAAGTTACACAAAGCTAGGAACCATCTCAGCTGAAGTCACATAATTTCCTCTTACTTTCCCATTGATTAATTCTTGAATGTCGACTGATTTAAGCAACAATTAAATACACAACATTTTTGGCGACTGTTCCATTGATGTCCATGTTGAATCTTGAGTTTGCTGCTGTTTGCTGTATATAAATGATGTTTTGCTGCAATTGTCTAAAATAGTTAATAATTATCCGATTTTTAAATGAAAATTATGTATTTCTAGCTGAGATGATTTCTAATGTTATCAATACATATTGGCAACAATTTGGCCATAAATCAATTAATGAAAAATATTCTAACCACCTAATAACATGCAAGTCAATGGGAATTTCGAGTCTTGAGTCACTTTGATATTGGACTACCGGAGAACCTCTGTTAATGCTTAGTAGATCTATATTTTCAAAACATCAATCAGGGATCGATACAGGGTTAAATATAACATTTAATTAATATATTTCTACGGCAGAAGATCATCTACATGTCGGCATGCATCGATGTTTGTTTGTAAACAAACATCGAAGGTGTCGTCACATGTCAACATAGACCCCGTCAAAAAAAAAAATCCAAACCAGTCACGTCAAATATTCCTTTAAGCATGACTTAACTACAATAAATACTAGCAAATAATTATATTTGTGTGGTTGAATTACTTTTAATATTTGAAAACTACGCGCTCGAAATGTTGAGGCAACTGGAGGAAAGCTATGGAGCTTCCGGTCATTCTGCCTCCACTGAATATTCATGAGCTAGCCGTCGCGTGAAATTTCCCGCGAAAAAGGGTCTATAGGATACGATATACGACCCCATTGTCACTGTAAGCCAACCAACTACACTGGATGAGCTATAGGATACGATGTACGACCCCATCGTCACTGTAAGCCAACCAACTACACTGAATGAGCTATAGGATGCGACTGTAAGCCAACGCACCGGTCGTCACTGTAAGCCAACCAACTACACTGGATGAGCTATAGGATACGATGTACGCACCGGTCGTCACTGTAAACCAACAAACTACACTGGATGAGCTATAGGATGCGATGTACGACCCCATTGTCACTGTAAGTCAACAGTCTACACTGGATGAGCTATAGGATACGATGTACGACCCCATTGTCACTGTAAGCCAACAATCTACACTGGATGAGCTATAGGATGCGATGTACGACCCCTTTGTCACTGTAAGCCAACAAACTACACTGGATGAGCTATAGGATGCGATGTACGACCCCATTGTCACTGTAAGTCAACAAACTACACTGGATGAGCTATACGATACGATGTACGACCCCATTGTCACAGTAAGTCAACAGTCTACACTGGATGAGCTAAGGGATGCGATGTACAACCCCATTGTCACTGTAAGTCAACAGTCTACACTGGATGAGCTATAGGATGCGATGTACGACCCCATTGTCACTGTAAGTCAACAGTCTACACTGGATGAGCTATAGGAATACGATGTACGCACCGGTCGTCACTGTAAGCCAACCAACTACACTGGATGAGCTATAGGATACGATGTACGCACCGGTCGTCACTGTAAGCCAACAAACTACACTGGATGAGCTATAGGATACGATGTACGACCCCATTGTCATTGTAAGTCAACAAACTACACTGGATGAGCTATACGATACGATGTACGCACCGATCGTCACTGTAAGCCAACAAACTACACTGGATGAGCTAAAGGATGCGATGTACGACTCCATTTTCACTGTAAGCCAACAAACTACACTGGATGAGCTATAGGATGCGATGTACGACCCCATTGTCACTGTAAGCCAACAATCTACACTGGATGAGCTATAGGATGCGATGTACGATCCCATTGTCACTGTAAGTCAACAAACTACACTGGATGAGCTATAGGATGCGATGTACGACCCCATTGTCACTGTAAGTCAACAAACTACACTGGATGAGCTATACGATACGATGTACGACCCCATTGTCACAGTAAGTCAACAGTCTACACTGGATGAGCTAAGGGATGCGATGTACAACCCCATTGTCACTGTAAGTCAACAGTCTACACTGGATGAGCTATAGGATGCGATGTACGACCCCATTGTCACTGTAAGTCAACAGTCTACACTGGATGAGCTATAGGAATACGATGTTCGCACCGGTCGTCACTGTAAGCCAACCAACTACACTGGATGAGCTATAGGATACGATGTACGCACCGGTCGTCACTGTAAGCCAACAAACTACACTGGATGAGCTATAGGATACGATGTACGACCCCATTGTCACTGTAAGTCAACAAACTACACTGGATGAGCTATACGATACGATGTACGACCCCATTGTCACAGTAAGTCAACAGTCTACACTGGATGAGCTAAGGGATGCGATGTACAACCCCATTGTCACTGTAAGTCAACAGTCTACACTGAATGAGCTATAGGATGCGATGTACGACCCCATTGTCACTGTAAGTCAACAGTCTACACTGGATGAGCTATAGGATGCGATGTACGACCCCATTGTCACTGTAAGTCAACAGTCTACACTGGATGAGCTATAGGATACGATGTACGCACCGGTCGTGACTGTAAGCCAACAAACTACACTGGATGAGCTATAGGATACGATGTACGCACCGGTCGTCACTGTAAACCAACAATCTACACTGGATGAGCAATAGGATACGATATACGACCCCATTGTCACTGTAAGCCAACAAACTACACTGGATGAGCTATAGGATACGATGTACGCACCGGTCGTCACTGTAAACCAACAAACTACACTGGATGAGCTATACGATACGATGTACGACCCCATTGTCACTGTAAGTCAACAGTCTACACTGGATGAGCTATAGGATACGATGTACAAAGGTGGCTTGTTCAGAAGGTGGCTATTCGTACAGGTCTTCTTATTTTCGAATAAATCGAATCACTCTATGAAATCACAAATGAAAGGCATACACAACACAGTTGAAGAATATTCAACTTCCAAAACAAAGAAACTACTGAGCTCTTAGTTTGGGATTAATGGCGTTTGCAACGTTTTCTTAGATTAATAACGTTTTTATGTTTAAATTAATTATGCATTAGGTAATAATTTCTTATTGTCCTTATAACCAAAATAAAAGTACCGAGGGTACAGAAGCTCACCTTAAAATGAATGATGTGGTAATATGGTTTAATTGTGTAGAAGGAATGTGGGATAGGTTTGCAATGGAAGGACAGGAGAAAAAAGGGGAGGAGGGAAAGGGGGGATAGAAGGGGTGGGGGTAGAAGAGAGGTTTGCAATGGAAATAATCTGGAGGTCAACTCAGTAATATGTTTATTGAAGTATCTTAACAAACAGAGAGAATTGGTGAGAAAGACTTTGTAAAAAAAGAATTGTTCAGACAGCTGTTCAATTAGTTTTGAAGATGAATATTAAATGATATCTTTTATTAGCATGACAAACAAAATAAAAGATAATTTGTTATTCATTAACCAAAATTTTCAATTTGGAATAAATTAATTGCATGGGAACAATGGACTAAAAAACCTAACAGTTAGTGTTGGGAGTGAACAAATTTCATCATTTTAAATGCTTTTGAAAAGGATTTGTTTGAATTGAATGATCATTATAATTATCTAGATAATCATTGTTCAGACTGTAATCTGATATAGATGATTATAAAATGTATATTTATCCCTCACTGGCTATGTTATTTGCCATATATATGAAGTGTCAGGAATTATGTAAAACGGAAAGGATTTCTTAAAACAGTCATGCTTCAGGCTGTTCGCAGATAAAGATGATTCATACAGTTTTTTGTAACTGTATTTATAGTGTTGATAAATATTACAACAAGCGTATCAATACAAATATAATGACATTGATTTGATTGATCAGGAAATGTATTCTTTTCAATGAATTTCATGAAATCTAATTGAAAATTCAATATAATTGACATATTGACCATCTTGGATTCTTGATAATAAAATAAATGTGTCTTTGTCAGGAATCACTATATAAAAAAATACTCACTTTTCAGAATGATATCTTAATTGATTTAGTAGGAGTAGTACTTGGCCTGAAATCTAATTGAAAAATAATGACTTCTATGATGACATGTTGTTCCCAGAACCCCTTCAGCATGATACAATTATCATTTATTTTTACAGGTATTTATAAAACACATGGTATTGGAACTGGAACCTGATACAAAATACCTCTATTATTTACTTATCATGTAGATTACTGAACATTAAGGCAGATTCTTGACTTGTTAATATTAACTCATCGTGCAGATTGTTGTACACAAAAGCTGATTCTTGACTTGTTTAAATTGTTATTTGTAAAAAGTATTTCTATTAATAGAATACAAGTATACTTTTCATAAAGACAATTTATATACTTTCCATAAAGTCCATTATGTTCTATTAATCAATTAGGTCAGGATTACTATGCAATATACAAGCAGGCAGGACTGCTAGCCCCAGATCCTTAAGGAGAGTGTAGCAATTTGTGTACTTGGCTTTGTGTACGTATATTTGGAGAAGCATCCTAGTGTGCTGAGCATGTAAACCTGAACTCTGGCTAAGCCCTTATGTGTGGTATTAATAGACTTGACTGGAGAGAACATGAATTGTTGTGAAAAATATATATAATTTAGTTAGCTTATGTCCTAAATTGATTGTGTGTCAAGAAGAACTGCTGTTAGATATAGAAATGGTACAAATATGAGTAAAACACAGGAACTGGAACCTGATGCAAAATAACTCTTTCCACATCAACTTATCATGTAGATTGCTAAACACAAAACAAGTGACAAGTTTTGTGTAAGTTGTTATTCTTAGAAAGAACATATCGCTGTCATGAGAATACAAGTCTAATTTCCATAACTCTTATTGCATACACATGGCCATATAGCATAATGCTCTACCAATTGGGTCAGGTTGATTATGCAACAGACTAGCAGCTGACACTATGATGCTAGCAGCCTGTATTCGGATGTGTATTAGACAGCATCGTGGACTCAACAGAAATATCTGAACTCTGGTTGACCCCTTATGTGTGGTATTTAAAGGAATATAAGGGAGATACCATTGTTCAAAATCTAACATGATGTTTAATGTCATTGGGTTTTTGCAGCTAGTTGCCATAAATATTTTAAACAAATTAATTAATTATGTTTGTCTTTCATCTTAATGTTTTAGAAACACTTAAAATATAGAACAACTTGCATGACAATCTTAAATATTCTATATTCAAGATAAAATTATGATTAGTAAGTTCAAATTAGAGAATTTATATAGTGCGAGTGATCACTTGATGAAAGCTTAAAATTTAGTAATAATGATGTGTCATCTGCAGCTGAAAAGTCAATATGGATGCTATCGCGGCCATCTTGGATTCTCAAAACTGAAACGTCTAACTTTGTGGAAAGAATCACTATAGGTATAACATACTACAATATGAAAATGATATCTAGATTGGTTTAGGAGAAGTAGTCATTTTCATGAAATCTCATTAGAAAATTCAATATGGCTGCTATCGCGGCCATCTTGGATTCTCAAAACTGAAACGTCTACCTTTCTGTGCGGAATCACCATAGTTATAACATACTACAATTTCAGAATGATATCTAGATTAGTTTAGAAAGAGTAGTCTTTTCATGAAATCTAATTGAAAATTCAATATGGCTGCCATAGCGGCCATCTTGGATTCTCAAAACTGAAACGTCTACCATTCCGAGGGGAATCACCATGGGTATAACATACTACAATTTCAGAATGATATCTGCATTCGTTTAGGAGGAGTAGTCTTTTTCGTGAAATCTAATTGAAAATTCAATAACGCTGCCATGGCGGCCATCTTGGATTCTCAAAATTGAAACGTTTACCTTTCTGTGAGGAATCACCATGGGTATAACATACTACAATTTCAGAATGATATCTGGATTCGTTTAGGAGGAGTAGTCTTTTTCGTGAAATCTAATTGAAAATTCAATAACGCTGCCATGGCGGCCATCTTAGATTCTCAAAATTGAAACGTCTACCTTTCTGTGAGGAATCACCATGGGTATAACATACTACAATTTCAGAATGATATCTGGATTCGTTTAGGAGGAGTAGTCTTTTTCGTGAAATCTAATTGAAAATTCAATATGGCTGCCTTAGCAGCCATCTTGGATTCTCAAAACTGAAACGTCTACCTTTCTGTGAGGAATCACCATGGGTATAACATATTACAATTTCAGAATGATATCTGCATTCGTTTAGGAGGAGTAGTCTTTTTCGTGAAATCTAATTGAAAATTCAATATGGCTGCCATGGCGCCATGACATAAGCTCACATTTACTTTGTAAAGGTGAGCTAAAAATGTGTATTCTTTGTGTTCATTTCTGATATTGAATATACACAGTTAGTGGACACTTTTCTGACAACATCAAAAAACACAATATTCTACTTGTTAAATTGCATTTATTTCTGTACAATTATGTATAAAATATAAATAAGTAGTAAAGATAAAAAATACAAGTTGAACAATAAAATTTCAGAAAAATATAGAATTGATTTCCCTCAACGAACAATACTTGGCTCAAATAAATAGAAACAATACAATAACTTATCCTCACTATTTCAAATGGGCTGACACTTTTTAACTTAAGTAAAATATCACTGGAAGATCATTGAAACATACCAACCAATATGGTTTCAATCTTGTAGTGTCAATGCTAAAACGTGAGCGCGGCTCTCTAATACCGACCATGCACCCCTAACCAACTAAGTAACTGTTCACTTCCAATAACTTAGACATCCCACTATCAAGACCGTAAATCATTGTCTCTTGCATAGAATTTGATCCCCTGCTAAAAACTATTGGATGAATTCTGCAATCGGTTTGGACAAATTCTGATCTTGGAAAATGACTTCCGGTAATTACAAAACAAAGTAATTTTTAAAATATTCAATAACAAACAAATTCATTTGTTAATTCCACTGTAATCCTACTATTATGTTAGAAGACATGTTCACAAATTTAATTAATTAGATTAATAGTTTTTCTGCAATCGTTGGATAAATTCATTTAATGAAATTTTTAAAAATTTAACAAAATTACAAGTATTTTGTATATTTTTGAATGATACCTACCTCTAAATTTATACGCATTTCCTTGTTTGTTTACAAAACATCTAACAACAATCAATACCTTGATCAAGTCTAGAACTAGACATGTCAACCTTTTTAGTCGCAGCAGTCGCACGAGCTAGCACGTGCAATAACAAATACACGCCCACAATCCCTCAGCCTAAGAGATCACTTTCCTTGTAGAATGCAACCCGAAAAGCTGGTATCCGTTCCGTGGGGAGGTCCGGGCGGGTTACAAACTATAAGTTTAGAGGTAGGTATCATTCAAAAATATACAAAATACTTGTAATTTTGTTAAATTTCTTTCATTCACTACCTCTAAACTTATACGCAGATTCCCACAGATCGGCGGAGGGTAGGAGATCAGCTAGTGATGCTGTGACTCAAAAGAGATCATGCCTTTAACCAAAAACCGAGGTCACAAGAACGAAGTTCCTGCTAAACCAAGTAATGGTAGGCTGGCCTGGACAGTCGTGGATTTACAACCGTTAACTGCCGAGGCCAACATAGGATTTCTCAGCGAAAAGGAGGAACTCCGTCCTTACAACCTCTTCAAATAAGAGTTGTAATTACCTATACTACTGCTTGGATGTCTGGACTGCACCGGCTGCGACGAACGGTCCCAGTTGGTGAAGGCCCTGGAGATCTGACTGGACATCCCTGAGGTAGAAGGTGGAGAAGGTAGTAGAGGAGGCCCAATAACCAGCAGAGATGACATCCTCGACCGAGGCAGAGTGCCAGAGGGGGGCTGACGTAGCCCAGGCTCTTATCTCATGTGAAGACACCTTACCATAAATCGGCGGAGAGGACGCAGATTTATGGTAAGCTGCCTTAATCGTCTTCTTCAGCCAAGCTGAAACGGTATTCTTGGTAATGTCCTTGTCAGAAGTAGGGAGACATGGAAGGAACAATCTATGCCTACCCCTTCTAAAGGACTTGGTTCTGTTCACGTACTCCCTCAGGGCTCGAACTGGACAGAGAAGAAGATCCTTTTCCATGCCGTCCGAAATAGCAGCGGACAGAGCCGGAACAGAGAAGCATCTTCTTCCCAATGGCCCAGCAATGGACTTCTGGTTTTTGGCTACGAAACCGGGAAGGGTCGTTAGGGATACAGACTGCCAGTTCTTAGAGTGCGTCATGGTGGAATGGTCCAAAGCATGAAGCTCCGAAACCCTGCTTGCAGAAGCCAGCGCCAAGAGAAAAGCTGTCTTCCAGGATAAAAACTGCAGGGAAACGTCTTTAATAGGCTCAAACGGATCTGCGAGTAGAGCTGAAAGGACCACCGACAAATTCCACTTGAGCTGAAACTTAGGAGATTTCAGATCATCTAACTGGAACGATCTAGCCAAGCGATGAATGGTCTGGTCTCTGGCCAAGTCGACTCCTTGTAAGGCCAAGGCAGATGTCAAAGCTGACTTGTAGCCATCAATCGTCCCAGCCTTCAACTTCTTCTCTTTCCTTAGAAAGAGCAAGAACTCAGCGACGAGCGGAATGGAGATAGCAGCATCAGGCTGGAATTGCTGCTTCCACTCGGTGAATTTGCTGTATCTGCAATCATAGAGGGCAGAGGTAGAAGCTCTGAGCCCTCCGCGGACAGCTTCTGCAACTTCTTGGGAGAAGCCACTACTCCTGAGATTACGCTGGATAACCTCCAAGCGTGAAGACAAAGAGACTCGGGATTTCGATGAAACCTGTCGGACCTTGGCTGTCTTAGTAACGTTGGAGAGACTGGCAGTTGCACCGGCGGATGAGTTGACGCCGTCAACAGATCCGGAAACCAAGGACGATTGGGCCACGCTGGAGCAATCAGAATTATGATGCAGCTGTGACGTCTCGCCTTCTCCAATACTGCTGGAATCAATGCTGGCGGAGGGAAGGCGTAAGCATGGAGACCGTCCCAGCTGATCGACATTGCGTCTATGGCGAAGGCCTGAGGGTCCGGAACTGGACTGACGTAGACCGGGAGCTGTGTGTTGAGTCTGGTCGCAAACAGGTCTATCATCGGGGATTCCCACAAGTCTGAGACCATCTTGAAGGAGGTGGGATGCAGAGTCCATTCTGTTGACTGGATCTGGTTCGGACGAGACAGACTGTCTGCCAGAACATTCAGATGGCCTGGAATGTGTCTGGCTCTGAGTTGACAGCCGTTCCTGTCGATCCAGTCGAACAGTTGAAGACAGAGGTCTAGCAATCCCTTTGATCGAGTGCCTCCCTGGCGATTGACGTAAGCCACTACCGTGGTGTTGTCTGAGGCCAACATCAGCTTCTTTCCCTTCAGCTGGTCCTGCCAGAACTGAAGAGACTTCAGAACGGCTAACAGTTCCAGCTGGTTGATGTGAAGAGGAGCTTCTTCCAGAGACCAAGATCCCTGAATCATCTGGTCCATGAGGTGAGCCCCCCAACCGACACTTGACGCGTCCGTCACCAGCAGAACATCCTGCACGAAAGGGACCAACTGAACACCCTGCAGAACATTCTGGTCTTGAAGCCACCAACGAAGCGAGTGGAGAATCTCTGGAGGAGGATAACAAAGAGTCGAAAGCTCGAGCGATCTGACGGAGTTGATCCAAAACTGAAAGTGACGGAGCCTCAGCCTCCCCCTGTTGGTCAAATCCTGCATGCTCGTGAGCTTGCCCAACAGGGACATCCATTGCCTTAAGGTTTGTGGAGACTGAGACATGGAACGGATCAAATTCCGAGCTACCGTGACCCTGTCCCCCGGCGGAAGAACCTTCGAGATCCCCGTGTCGAAAATGGCTCCAATATACTTCACTCTCTGGGACGGAGTGAAGTCTGACTTCTCTGGATGGACGATGAAACCCAGATGCTCCAAGATAAAAACGGCAAGGTCTCTGTTCGTCTCCAGACTGCGATGAGACTGGTCTGGTAAGAGGAAGTCGTCCAGGTACCCGTGAATCCTGATGGACCTGGAGTGAAGAAAACTCAGAACCGGAGCTGTGATGCGTGTGAAAAGCCAAGGTGCTATCGAGATCCCGAATGGAAGAACCCTGAACTGGAACAACCTGCCGTTGAGAGCAAAGCGAAGATACCTCTGGGACGCTGGGTGAATCGGGACGTGGAGATACGCATCCCTGAGGTCTAACGAGACCATCCAGTCCGCTGGTCTTAGAGCCAGTTTCAGCGCCGGTATCGACTCCATCCTGAAGTGCGGAGGTCTCTGCAGGAAGTTCCGGTTCAAAATCTTCAGATCTATAATCATCCGCAATTCGTCCGTGTCCTTCTTCGGAACCAGAAAAACTGGAGAATAGAACCCGCGGGAAACCGTGGCCGGATCCAGTTCTATAACTGCCTCCTTCAGCAAAAGCTTCTGAATTGCGTCCTCTGCTGCCACCAAAGGACGACCAGAAAGATGAAAACGGGGCCCCTCCGGGATGAAGGTCGTCGGGGGAAGCGAATCGAAAATCAGCCGGTAGCCCTGGGAGACTACAGACAGGATCCAGGGGTCGTCTGAAACAATTGGCCAATTGATGGCAAATTGTTGAAGACGACCTCCGACCTGACCAGGAACTACATTCAAAGGGAAGATCGGGAGGCGGGCAAGGGTTGATGACTGGATGGGAACGGGTGTTGGGTGGTCAAACCCGCTGCTGGCCTCTGCCTCGGCCTCGGCCACCACTCTTGCCGGGAGTCGAGAACTTGTCGTAGCGTGGGAACTTGTCAGAGTTCCTCTTGGGCGTAGAGGGTCCCTGGTTCTTTTGGTACCCTTGTTTCCTGGACGGAGTGGACGGCTTGTTCCTGGGAGACTGTCTCCTTCTGGGAGAAGCAGACAGGACAAGATTATGGATATCTTCATTCTTTTTTCTTTCCATCTCCTTGTCCTTGCGTTCTAAGGCCTTGGTCACTGAGTCGCCAAAGAGAGTGCCTCCGAACAGAGGAGCCTGGTACAACATCTCCTTAATCTTAGGATCTGTATTCTGGGGTAGCTGCTTCACGTAAGCAGACCGTCGAAGGAGAGTGAGCTGAGACTGGATCCATAGCAGGTGTCTGTCCAGATCGAGAACTGCATCTCCTAGGGAGTCGAAGAAGGCGAACGCAGTGGCCAGAGATGAAAACGGAACCGAGGTGGAGCCAGTGGGTTCCGCCGAATCCGGGATGATAGGGAACTGTCTGGCTGCGGTGGCGGCGAACCAATGGATGTAGGAGGAGGTCTGCATAGCTTTATGGACCGACGTCTCCACTTCCCTCAGGCGGGAATCGTGCACATTAATCTGGTCAGAGGGTGTGCCTTTGCCCATCAGGTATCTGAAGTTATCGTCCAAAAGGGTCTCCTCAGTACTGGCAAACTTCGCACTATGAGTCTTGTAGGGAAACGCCCTGTAAAAGGAGCTCCGGGCTGGCTGTTTATCAAAGGCCAGAGAACCGACCCTGTCCGAGAGTTGAGCCGCTAGCTGAGCCGAAGAGTCGGGAGGTGGAAGAGAGTTCGCTGGAGTGTCCTTCACCTTGGGTGCCCCCCTGCTAATGTCATTGTGAATAGGCTGTGATGGCGCTGGGGGCCGTACGAGGTCCGGAAAGTGGCGGTACACCTCGTCGATCTTATCATACCAGCCCAACGTCGGAAAGGAAGATTCTTCTGAGACCACTTTCTTCGACTTCTTTTGTGCAGGCTCTGGTTGAGACCCGTAGAAGGAGATCTCCGGAGGATCTGTCGACTTCCTTTTGGACTGCTGAAGGGGCACCGAGCGCTGGCTGTCCGATGGAGTGTGGTTGACCTGCTTGCGGTGGACGTCCCGTTGGGGATCCACGATGCGCTGGGGATCACCGGAACGTTGAGGCTCGCTAGATCCGTGCGGGTCTGATACGTCCTGCGGTTCCATGGAAGCCTGTGGGTCCACATCCTGCTGGTCCTTCCCCGCGGACCGCCGGTCCGTATGGGACGAGGAAGAGGAGGAGCCGGAGTACTGGACAATACTGCTGTTGGGTGCCGGCGTGGATGGAGCGGAACCGTTGGGAGGAACCGCACGGTTCGTCTTCTTGGTCTTACGGGTCCCTGTAGAGGCCGTGCCGATGTCTGCCTGGTCCTGTCGTGGAATCGTAGCAGATCTGGGGAGCTTGCCCTTGGCCTTCTTCAAGAGTCTAGGGTCCCTGGAAGACGGAGTAGGGAGGCCCGAGTCGATGGCTGAAGGGGCGTCGATGGAAATAACGTCCTCTTCATGCTTCTCTTCACCCCCCCGCCGACCAGTTATGTGGGAGACTGAGTCTGGCCCTGGCGACGGGGGAAGCCTTTGACCCTCAGAACTCTCAGCGTCGTCCGCGAAGCCCATAAGTTTGGTCATCAAGGGCATCATGGTCGCAGCCATCCTCCGGAATTCAGCCAGATCCGCTGCTAGGTCGCCCTGACCAGGGGGAACAGAGACGGTAGACGACTTGGACGAGACCTTGGCAAGGCTTCTCTTACGGGAGGCGATGTAGGCGTCGAAGGCTGGCTGGTCCAGACTGTCACAAAACTCGCAAGTCCGGTCAAAGGTGCAGTTCACACCGTAGCAACGTGGGCAGTAGAGATGAGGGTCCAGTACCGACATAAACTTGCTGCAGCCCACACACTTCTTGGAGTTATTCATGATACTGTGAACAGTTAAGGAAAATTCATTAACACACAGAAAATATCAACACACTGTCCAATAAATAAATATAGAGGACGTGATAAATTATATATATGCATATATAAGTATGGATTAATGTGAAATTCCCGTACATAGAAATTCACATAAAGAAAAATAGTTGGTTATATATATCAATAAATATATATAGAGGAAGTGATGAATTAATATATATAAATATATATATAAATATATAAATATATAGAAATATAATTATAGAGTAATGTGAAATTCCCGTACATAGAATTCCACAAAAAAAGGGAAAAGAATTAGTTATATATAAACAAATATATATAAACACAAGACATTATGTGAAAATTGAAGCGTCATAAAATGAGCCACTGTAGGCGAGAAAAACGACACCAGTCAACGCCCATAGAAAAAATCGATAATGTGAGTCGACAAGCAGACGGGGCTTACCGAACCCGAATACCGACGGAAATAAAAAGAGGCAATTATAATACCAAAAACATATTTAGCTAAGCATGAAAGGGCTAAATAAGTATTATAAGGCATATAATAATAAAAAAGCAAACACGAAAAAAATTACACAAGATAAATTTCCGTGACGTGTTCAAAACACGTGGAAGAAAGTCGCCATTTTAGAACAAACATCGTTCGAGAAAAAAAGGCGAAATACATGAGTAAATAGGATTACAAACATGAAGAGAAGATTATATGGATAAATCTCACGATATCAGGATACAGAAACACTTGGGAGGTTTCGTAGCAAAAGGTAAGAAATATTCAAAGTCAAAACAGCAACGTCTTGTCAAGTTGCGAACAACAAGGAAAGTGATCTCTTAGGCTGAGGGATTGTGGGCGTGTATTTGTTATTGCACGTGCTAGCTCGTGCGACTGCTGCGACTCAAAAGTTTGACATGTCTAGTTCTAGACTTGATCAAGGTATTGATTGTTGTTAGATGTTTTGTAAACAAACAAGGAAATGCGTATAAGTTTAGAGGTAGTGAATGAAAGAAATTAAAATATTACAAACATTAGTTGTAAGTTGGCACTTCAAACCTCCTAGTCTCGAAGAAGACTTGTGCAAAATTTGAAAACAATCCGAGGAATAGTTTTTCCGTAATTGGTTGGACAGAAGTGACAGAACGATAGGAAGATAGGAAGTATTCATGGCATATATATATCCTTGATTGCAGGTGGAGGATATAATAAATATAAGTATATATACACTTCAGATAGTTAATGAAAAAGGAAGCCTTAAAGGCAATATTGTTTCATATCTCGCAAATGAGCAGGATAACATAATTAAGAATGCAATTCTAATTTTCATTATTTCTTCCTAGGTGGAGAAATCCTTTGATATACATAACAGAATGAAGTAAGCGCTAAATAACAGTAAAAATAGAGTAAAGTTAAAAATTACATTTTTCAAAATATGAAGCATGTTTCAAGACATCAAAGACTCTTTTTTCATAATGTACATGTATCTCGAAGTTAAATAAAACAATTGCACTTGATTGTGTACATTGTATACACCAGTACGTTATGTGACCCAGCAGCAGGTGGGGTAGATCTAGAGCTGTCAGCCTCCCCTCCAGGTACTCCCACACTCCACCACTACGTTCTGTGATCAAGCAGCAGGTGGGGTAGATCTAGAGCTGTCAGCCTCCCCTCCAGGTACTCCCACACTCCACCACTACGTTCTGTGACCCAGCAGCAGGTGGGGTAGGTAGATCTAGAGCTGTCAGCCTCCCCTCCAGGTACTCCCACACTCCACCACTACGTTCTGTGACCCAGCAGCAGGTGGGGTAGATCTAGAGCTGTAAGCCTCCCCTCCAGGTACTCCCACACTCCACCACTACGTTCTGTGACCCAGCAGCAGGTGGGGTAGATCTAGAGCTGTCAGCCTCCCCTCCAGGTACTCCCACACTCCACCACTACGTTCTGTGACCCAGCAGCAGGTGGGGTAGATCTAGAGCTGTCAGCCTCCCCTCCAGGTACTCCCACACTCCACCGCTACGTTCTGTGACCCAGCAGCAGGTGGGGTATATCTAGAGCTGTAAGCCTCCCCTCCAGGTACTCCCACACTCCACCACTATGTTCTGTGACCCAGCAGCAGGTGGGGTAGATCTAGAGCTGTCAGCCTCCCCTCCAGGTACTCCCACACTCCACCACTACGTTCTGTGACCCAGCAGCAGGTGGGGTAGATCTAGAGCTGTAAGCCTCCCCTCCAGGTACTCCCACACTCCACCACTACGTTCTATGACCCAGCATCAGGTGGGGTAGATCTAGAGCTGTCAGCCTCCCCTCCAGGTACTCCCACACTCCAGATCTAACCTACAACAGAGTTGGTGAGATTTGTGCAAATAGAGGTTGAGCCACACCTATACATGATTTCCAGAATATATCAAAAGATAACATCACATGATATATAAAAATAGAGCCATTGGGCATGTAAGTCATCAGGCTTCATATCTAACTTTGCTCAAGGGTGTGGCCATTGTGGTTCCTCCCATAGTAGTGGTCACAGGGTCACTTAAGCTATGAATTATAATTCCACTGGTCAAGGAGTATGTACACAAGGTTTCAGTTTTTAGCTTTCTGGTTTTTACACTTCTTGAGTAGAAGACGAAATAGATTTTAAGGGCGTAACGCTTGTGGCACTATTAGGCGCCACAGGGACACCAAAGTTATAACTTATTATCCTCACTAGTCAAGGAGTCTCAGTACACAAAGTTTCAGCTTTCTTGCCCTTAAGTTTCTGTAGAAGAAGATGAAAATGGGTTTTAAGATCATGGCCCCTGTGATAGTTATTAGGGGGCACAGGGTAACCAAATTAAAATAAATAAATGTCATTTGCTATCTGTGTATCTAATTCACAGAAATTCAGTTCACACCTGCATTAACTTAATTTCGTGACGTCACATCACATTTAGCCACGCCCATTCACACTTAGCCACGCCACAAATGACGGAACTATTTGTAAACAAGTAACGTTTTCTTCATGCTGTACCAGTTCGCGAAAGTTCAGTAAAAAGACACAAATTACAAAAAGCTAATATCCAATAAATATTTTATAGTTTGTCTGATAAATGGCACGGCTTCATAACAATACACCCGGTCGTTTTCCCTCTCCCGCAGTCGCGGCTGTTGCAAGGGATCGGCTATTGAAATGCCGCAGTTTCTAGCTTTGTTTCTCAACAAGATTAGAGAACTGTGTCGTTTAACATAAACTCTGATTGTTTGTCGTCAAACTTTTAAGCCACATGTATGGCACCTACGATAGTCGGCTATTTTCATCCCAAATCCAACAGTCGCGAGTTTGTGTTTATGTACAACGGTTGACACTAGGAATGTCAAGGCCACGTGACAAGATGTTGCGTGATTCCGTTGTGAATGTTCATTGGCTGGTAAACTAGTCGAAGCTAAAATAATAATGATGTTTTGATTGACATTTTATCCCTCTCGTTTTGTTGAGAGTTGAATTTGTTCGCGTAAATAGTGCAGTCCTATTTGTTGCAGTGTGTTCATTTGGAGCAAACAAACGTATTAAAACATTGAATTTGTATATATTTATTGAATTGACTTCAAAATCTAAGTTTCAATTTACGCGGATTTACACAGTTTGCACAGCGGTTTTTAAGTTTATACCTTCATGAACTTAATAAATTTTGAAGTCAATTCTTAAATAACCAAATATAAATTATAATCCGCACTAGTCAAGGAGTCTGTACACAAGTTTCAGCTTTCTAGACCTTATACTTCTGGAGGAGAAGATGAAAATTGGTGTAAGGATGAAGCCCCTGTGACTCTTATTACAGGCCTGATGAGTTAAAAAGGTAGAATATACAAATGCAACACACACTACCAGGAACATTGCTGATATCTTTATTGGAAAAGATTCTGAAAAAACCTGTGTAGCACCTTTTGGGATATATGCATTTCCCATTTACGCCACTGATCAGTCAAAGAATGACAGTAACTACAAAATAATCTCATGATTCTCATCTGACATTGACAAATTGATGCTGTTTGCCAACACACGTTAGTTATATTCCTAGTGTCCTCTTGTCTCTAGCGTGCTACAATTTTCAAATCTCATTCAAAATTTGATGTAAGGTCAGTTGAAGACCATAAGAGTGTTGAATGGGTAACAAAGCTTGTACAAGTGGTCAGCTGTATCACATCAGTTGTCTTTGCCAGGTCTATCTATAAAGTGATACACTCTCAGTGGCTAGGGATGTCACGATACAGGTACCTTGCGATACGATACGTATCACGATACTGAGGTTACGATACGATACATATCGCGATACACTAAATGCGACATTATTACGGTGAGATAAAGATTCAGGGAATTACATTTAATATTCCTAAAGAGACTTGTCTGAGTAACCAGCATTTAAACACAACTTCTTCATGGAAAAAGTCATTTAATGCTATATAAAAGCTTCCTTAACAAGGAATTTAACCAACTCTGGATTTATTGACTCGATATTCACACAAAAATTAAATGATATTCACAAAAAAGTTAACGATATTCACAAAAATTTGTATCATGATACAGTTGACTGTATCGTGTATTGTATCATGAACTGTACCACGACGATGCATCGATGCATCGGTATATCGTGACATCCCTAACTCTCACTGTAATCAGTGCCTTTTTCAATTTGAACAGAACTTTTACAGGCATTTGCTGTCTGAGAATTGTTGATAATTGTTTGTTTCTTATAGTTTATCTAGTGTTTCAAGGAGAGGCAATATTAATAGCTCTGTTGATAAGTTGGTCAGTCTTATATGTCATAATGTAACTGGTGACAGTCTGATAGAGCACAAATGCTCAGACTTACCTGTTCTGGAGGTTGATATGACGATTTGAGGAGTAACACCGTCCCATCCTGCACGTGTAGTCCACTCTCCCTACACGCAGCCTCGGTCTGGGACTCTGAGTCGTGAGCCAGGAGCTGGCCTAGTTTAGTGAGGGGGAAGCGGGTCGCCTTGCTGCTGAACCCCGCACACAGGACCTGGAGGCCTCGGCTGGAGAACACACGTGGGAGGCAGACATTACACATAACATCATCTATTCTTGTTTGGAAACTTATTGGCCTTGATCACTAAAATTTACAATGCCAGACTTTTACTAGTTTAATGCATGGTTTACAGAATTAGTTGCCTCAAGCTTCTGAAACCAAAAGCTTTGCCAGAGATCTTAACTGGACCTACATTAGAAAATGTTAATTACGTGATGTTCTCAGACAGCTGTGCAGAGAAAACTCAAGATGGAGCCTCGAGTAGAGACAATATTTTATATTATATATTTACTAATAAGTGTATCTAACGATAGCTAGGATGATGAATAACACAGATTTAATTGGTTGAAAGCTGATGACATTTCATTATTGGTTATTTGACAGTTTGTCAAAGGGTAGTTAAAAACTACCGCTTGCACAAAGGTGTCCCTACCTCTGTATAGAGGCGAGGTGGCGATGGAAGGCACAGAGAGTTAGGGGGGAGGAGAGGGACGCCGCTAGACGCATCACTCTCAGCGTGTTACCCAGCATGCAACTGACACTCATCTTGTAGGCCAGCGCTGGCAGTCTCTCACACCTGATTGTGAAACACATCGGAAGAATTACTGTCAAATCTTCAGGTTATTGGTTCCCATAGTGTTCATGATCATAGCAGGACAATTATATTTAAAAATTAATTGTGTACGTAAAAATGTGTAATTCATAAAGATTTCCAAATATTAAAGAAATTGACTGGCCAAGTGACATGCTGATTTCAAGTTTGATGCTATTTCTTGGAAGGCCATGGATGGTGAGAAAATGCTTCGATCTTTTACTCCCAATGGTCATTTTACACTTAATTTAAAAGGGAGTTGATTTTGCCAACGAAGGTTACTCTGGTTCATGATAGCCTCTACATTTGTTATTTCTCTCTTCTAGCAAATAACCCTTGAATGCAAAATGTCAATATGATAATATCCAAAAAGTTTTTCAGTCTAGCCAATGAAAAACCTTTTCCTATTGCCACCAGTTTCTAGTGTAGAAAGTGTTCAACTTGCATGAGAGGTGTATGAAGGAAGAAGAGCCTTGAGCAACCACAAGTGGTTGGATATGCGCGCTATATAAATGTCCATATAATAATATAATATAATAACAAAAGACTACGGAAGAAGAGATTTGGGAAGAAGAGACTAGGGAAGAAGAGACTAGGGAACAAGAGATTTTGGAACAAGAGACTAGGGAAGAAGAGATTTGGGAACAAGAGATTTGGGAACAAGAGATTAGGGAAAAAGGGACTAGGGCAGAAGAGACTAGGGAACAAGAGATTTGGGAACAAGAGACTAGGGAAAAAGGGATTAGGGCAGAAGAGACTAGGGAACAAGAGATTTGGGAACAAGAGATTAGGGAAAAAGAGATTTGGGAACAAGAGATTTTGGAACAAGAGACTAGGGAAGAAGAGATTTGGGAACAAGAGATTTGGGAACAAGAGATTAGGGAAAAAGGGACTAGGGCAGAAGAGACTAGGGAACAAGAGATTTGGGAACAAGAGACTAGGGAAAAAGGGATTAGGGCAGAAGAGACTAGGGAACAAGAGATTTGGGAACAAGAGATTAGGGAAAAATGGATTAGGGCAGAAGAGACTAGGGAACAAGAGATTTGGGAACAAGAGATTAGGGAAAAAGGGATTAGGGCAGAAGAGACTAGGGAACAAGAGATTTGGGAACAAGAGATTAGGGAAAAAGGGATTAGGGCAGAAGAGATTTGGGAACAAGAGACTAGGGAACAAGAGACTTTTTTTCTTTTTGTTTTTATTATTTTTGTTTCTCCATCATTACAAGTCATTTATACAGTTCATTTCATGACAACAGTAGGTCAAAGAAACATTGAATATGAATTACAGGTTAATAAACAGTGTGAACACAAGCAGTACATAGGTATTTACACAATCACGTTTGTGGTTAGGTACAATAATAAAGTTGAGAAAAATCAGCGGTATTCAAAAACGATTATGACATATTGACCAGAACTTAGTGAAATCATCATATTTGCACTCTGAATACGAATTATAGCAGTCAACGAAGTACATAGTTTTAATATCTTCCTTTATATGTCTCAAGTTTGGCAATCTATCCCTTTGTTTCATTTCGAAAATGTTATATTTTACAACTGATGTGATGAGATTTAAAACAAAGTTTTTCTTTTCACAATATCCTAAGATAATATTTTTGCTGGAAAATGTAATTAATGTACCGTTTTTTTCATATATCCATTTTTCTATTTCTTTCCATATACTTTTAACGAATTTACATTCACATCATAGATGTAATATTGATTCTACATCGGATTTGCAAAAAGAACATTTATTAGATTCTATGTATTTCATTTTCATAAGCAAATCATTTGTTGGCAGAAACCTATGAATTATACTGTATTGGAACCAAGATAGCTTAACACTGTTAAACGGTTTAAAGGATATTATTTCAATTTTTTCCCAAGTTTCTTCCTCAATGTGTTCTTTCAGTTCATTTTGCCATTTTCCTCGGTATGTTAAAGGTCTTATAGGTTTTATTAATATCAGAATATCGTAAATCTGTCTACATCCTTTTGGATCCCCTACAATATTTTGTAATAGATAGGGTAGAATTGGTGCTTGAATTTTCTTTTCAATTTGAACTTTTATAGATTTGCAGTAGCATTTTATGGATTCTATTAAGCCTTGGAGTTCCAAAAAATTAGTTTTGCATTCATATATTTCGTTCAGCTGTTCCACAGTTAAAAAAGTTCCATTTTTATTGTACATATCATTTATGTATGTAATGCCTTTATTGGAATAATGTTTATAATTATTGTTTTTCCACCAATTTTTATATTATCATTTAGCCATAGATTTTGGGAAAGGATATCATTTGCATTTTGTGCCCCCTTTGATTTTGCTGTCACAAATTTACCCCAAGCTTTTAAAGTATCTTTCCAGAATTAATTAGTTTTGGGTGTTATAACAGATTCTAGTAAGTGTGTTTTGCATGTCTGTAGGGCACTGTTTATGTCTCGTTGTGTATGAGCGAACAAGAGACTTGGGAACAAGAGATTTGGGAACAAGAGATTTGGGAACAAGAGATTTGGGAACAAGAGATTTGGGAACAAGAGACTAGGGAACAAGAGACTAGGGAACAAGAGATTTGGGAACAAGAGATTTGGGAACAAGAGATTTGGGAACAAGAGACTAGGGAACAAGAGATTTGGGAACAAGAGATTTGGGAACAAGAGACTAGGGAACAAGAGATTTGGGAACAAGAGACTAAGGAACAAGAGACTTGGGAACAAGAGATTTGGGAACAAGAGACTAGGGAACAAGAGATTTGGGAACAAGAGACTAGGGAACAAGAGATTAGGGAACAAGAGATTTGGGAACAAGAGATTTGGGAACAAGAGACTAGGGAACAAGAGATTTGGGAACAAGAGACTAGGGAACAAGAGATTTGGGAATAAGAGATTTGGGAATAAGAGACTAGGGAACAAGTGATTTGGGAACAAGAGATTTTGGAACAAGAGATTAGGGAACAAGAGATTTGGGAACAAGAGACTAGGGAAGAAGATATTTGGGAACAAGAGACTAGGGAACAAGAGATTTGGGAACAAGAGACTAGGGAACAAGAGATTTGGGAACAAGAGACTAGGGAACAAGAGATTTGGGAACAAGAGATTTGGGAACAAGAGATTTGGGAACAAGAGACTAGGGAACAAGAGACTAGGGAACAAGAGACTAGGGAACAAGAGATTTGGGAACAAGAGATTTGGGAACAAGAGATTAGGGAACAAGAGATTTGGGAACAAGAGACTAGGGAACAAGAGACTAGGGAACAAGAGATTAGGGAACAAGAGATTTGGGAACAAGAGATTTGGGAACAAGAGATTAGGGAACAAGAGATTTGGGAACAAGAGACTAGGGAACAAGAGACTAGGGAACAAGAGATTAGGGAACAAGAGATTTGGGAACAAGAGATTTGGGAACAAGAGACTAGGGAACAAGAGATTTGGGAACAAGAGACTAGGGAACAAGAGATTTGGGAATAAGAGATTTAGGAATAAGAGACTAGGGAACAAGAGATTTGGGAACAAGAGATTTTGGAACAAGAGATTAGGGAAGAAGAGATTTGGGAACAAGAGACTAGGGAAGAAGAGATTTGGGAACAAGAGAATTCGGATGAAAAGCCCTGGGAACAAAAGCCTTAGGAACAAAAGACTTGGGAAGAAGAGACTAGGGAAGAAGAGAATTTGGAAGAAGAGATTTGGGAACAAGAGACTAGGGAACAAGAGACTAGGGAACAAGAGACTAGGGAACAAGAGACTAGGGAACAAGAGACTAGGGAACAAGAGACTAGGGAACAAGAGACTAGGGAACAAGAGACTAGGGAACAAGAGGCTAGGGAACAAGAGACTAGGGAACAAGAGACTAGGGAACAAGAGACTAGGGAACAAGAGACTAGGGAACAAGAGACTAGGGAACAAGAGACTAGGGAACAAGAGATTAGGGAACAAGAGATTGGGGAACAAGAGACTAGGGAACAAGAGATTTGGGAACAAGAGACTTGGGAACAAGAGATTAGGGAACAAGAGATTAGGGAACAAGAGACTAGGGAACAAGAGATTAGGGAACAAGAGGCTAGGGAACAAGAGACTAGGGAACAAGAGGCTAGGGAACAAGAGACTAGGGAACAAGAGGCTAGGGAACAAGAGACTGACAAAGAAGAGACTTGGCAAGAAGAGATAAAGATTAAACGGTTAACTTCTTCAGAACTCTGCCATGCCTTTATTGGAACCAAAGTCAAAGGGAGATAATGCATGAAATGACCAGTAACTCTGTTATTTCAATAACAAACAAACATATTTTCGAAATAAATCTATGAAATGAGCTCAAAATAAGCCAGTCTGTAAGAGTTATTTCATCTTATATGTATATCACTGTCTAAAGATCTAAAATCTTCAAATTCACAATCCTTCAAAAATACATTAAAACTGTGATATTTGCCTTTAACATCCAAAATGATTGAAAAAAGCAATATCACTTGTGGATATGATAACTTTTATACATTTTAACATTCATTTGTGATGAGAACTGTTCAGACACACAACTATTTAGTCAAAACCTTACAATAATTAATCTTAAATGCATTGTTCTAAACACATGATAACAGAGATATGACAAGGGAAGAACCTTCATCGCTAGAAGATCCTGGAGGGAGGCTAGGAGTAAAATAAGAGAGAGTAAAGTGGCTCACTTGACATGTAAAAGCAGTTGATAAGGTGTTGAGACGGCTGCAGGAAGTGAGAGTGAAGACCCACCTGATGTGTGGAGACGGCTGCAGAAAGTGAGAGTGAAGACCCATCTGATGTATGGAGACGGGTGCAGGAAGTGAGAGTGAAGACCCACATGATGTGTGGAGACTGTTGCAGGAAGTGAGAGTGAAGACCCACCTGGTGTGTGGAGACAGCTCCAGGAAGTGAGAGAGGACACTCGCCTGATGTGTGGAGACGGCTGCAGGAAGTGAGAGAGGAGAATCACCTGATGTGTGGAGACAGCTGCAGGAAGCGAGAGAGGAGACTCACCTGATGTGTGGAGACAGCTGCAGGAAGTGAGAGAGCTCCACCCATCTGATGTGTGGAGATAGCTGCAGGAAGTGAGAGAGGAGAATCACCTGATGTGTGGAGACAGCTCCAGGAAGTGAGAGTGAAGACCCACCTGGTGTGTGAAGACGGCTGCAGGAAGTGAGAGTGAAGACCCACCGGATGTGTGGAGACAGCTGCAGGAAGCGAGAGAGGAGACTCACCTGGTGTGTGGAGACAGCTGCAGGAAGTGAGAGAGCTCCACCCATCTGATGTGTGGAGATAGCTGCAGGAAGTGAGAGAGGAGACCCATCTGATGTGTGGATACAGCTCCAGTAAGTGAAAGTGAAGACCCACCTGGTGTGTGAAGACAGCTGCAGGAAGTGAGAGAGAAGACCCACCTGGTGTGTGGAAACAGCTGCAGGAAGTGAGAGAGGAGACTAACCTGATGTATTGAGACAGCAGAGCTGCAGGAAGTGAGAGAGATGACCCACCTGATGTGTGGAGACAGCTGCAGGAAGTGAGAGAGGAGACTAACCTGATTTGTGTAGACAGCAGAGCTGCAGGAAGTGAGAGTGAAGACCCATCTGATGTGTGGAGACAGCACAGCTCCGGGAACTGAGAGAGGAGACTCGCCTGATGTTTGGAAACAGCTGCAGGAAGTGAAAGAGGAGACCCACATGATGTGTGGAGACAGCTGCAGGAAGTGAGAGAGGAGACCAGCCTGATGTGTGGAGACAGCTCCAGGAAGTGAGAGAGGAGACTCGCCTGATGTGTTGTGACAGCTGCAGGAAGTGAGAGAGGAGACACATCTGATGTGTGGAGACAGCTGCAGGAAGTGAGAGTGAAGACCCACCTGATGTGTGGAGACAGCTCCAGGAAGTGAGAGCGGAGACTCGCCTGATGTTTGGAAACAGCTGCAAGAAGTGAGAGAGGAGACCCACCAGATGTGTGGAGACAGCTGCAGGAAGTGAGAGTGAAGACCCACCTGATGTGTGGAGACAGCTCAAGGAAGTGAGAGAGAAGACCCACCTGATGTGTGGTGACAGCTGCAGGAAGTGAGAGAGAAGACCCACCTGATGTGTGGAGACAGCTCCAGGAAGTGAGAGTGAAGACCCACCTGGTGTGTGAAGACGGCTGCAGGAAGTGAGAGTGAAGACCCACCGGATGTGTGGAGACAGCTGCAGGAAGCGAGAGAGGAGACTCACCTGGTGTGTGGAGACAGCTGCAGGAAGTGAGAGAGCTCCACCCATCTGATGTGTGGAGATAGCTGCAGGAAGTGAGAGAGGAGACCCATCTGATGTGTGGATACAGCTCCAGGAAGTGAGAGTGAAGACCCACCTGGTGTGTGAAGACAGCTGCAGGAAGTGAGAGAGAAGACCCACCTGGTGTGTGGAAACAGCTGCAGGAAGTGAGAGAGGAGACTAACCTGATGTGTGGAGACAGCAGAGCTGCAGGAAGTGAGAGAGATGACCCACCTGATGTGTGGAGACAGCTGCAGGAAGTGAGAGAGGAGACTAACCTGATTTGTGTAGACAGCAGAGCTGCAGGAAGTGAGAGTGAAGACCCATCTGATGTGTGGAGACAGCACAGCTCCGGGAACTGAGAGAGGAGACTCGCCTGATGTTTGGAAACAGCTGCAGGAAGTGAAAGAGGAGACCCACATGATGTGTGGAGACAGCTGCAGGAAGTGAGAGAGGAGACCAGCCTGATGTGTGGAGACAGCTCCAGGAAGTGAGAGAGGAGACTCGCCTGATGTGTTGTGACAGCTGCAGGAAGTGAGAGAGGAGACACATCTGATGTGTGGAGACAGCTGCAGGAAGTGAGAGTGAAGACCCACCTGATGTGTGGAGACAGCTCCAGGAAGTGAGAGCGGAGACTCGCCTGATGTTTGGAAACAGCTGCAAGAAGTGAGAGAGGAGACCCACCTGATGTGTGGAGACAGCTGCAGGAAGTGAGAGTGAAGACCCACCTGATGTGTGGAGACAGCTCAAGGAAGTGAGAGAGAAGACCCACCGGATGTGTGGAGACAGCTGCAGGAAGCGAGAGAGGAGACTCACCTGGTGTGTGGAGACAGCTGCAGGAAGTGAGAGAGCTCCACCCATCTGATGTGTGGAGATAGCTGCAGGAAGTGAGAGAGGAGACCCATCTGATGTGTGGATACAGCTCCAGGAAGTGAGAGTGAAGAAGACAGCTGCAGGAAGTGAGAGAGAAGACCCACCTGGTGTGTGGAAACAGCTGCAGGAAGTGAGAGAGGAGACTAACCTGATGTGTGGAGACAGCAGAGCTGCAGGAAGTGAGAGAGATGACCCACCTGATGTGTGGAGACAGCTGCAGGAAGTGAGAGAGGAGACTAACCTGATTTGTGTAGACAGCAGAGCTGCAGGAAGTGAGAGTGAAGACCCATCTGATGTGTGGAGACAGCACAGCTCCGGGAACTGAGAGAGGAGACTCGCCTGATGTTTGGAAACAGCTGCAGGAAGTGAAAGAGGAGACCCACATGATGTGTGGAGACAGCTGCAGGAAGTGAGAGAGCTCCACCCATCTGATGTGTGGAGATAGCTGCAGGAAGTGAGAGAGGAGAATCACCTGATGTGTGGAGACAGCTCCAGGAAGTGAGAGTGAAGACCCACCTGGTGTGTGAAGACGGCTGCAGGAAGTGAGAGTGAAGACCCACCGGATGTGTGGAGACAGCTGCAGGAAGCGAGAGAGGAGACTCACCTGGTGTGTGGAGACAGCTGCAGGAAGTGAGAGAGCTCCACCCATCTGATGTGTGGAGATAGCTGCAGGAAGTGAGAGAGGAGACCCATCTGATGTGTGGATACAGCTCCAGGAAGTGAGAGTGAAGACCCACCTGGTGTGTGAAGACAGCTGCAGGAAGTGAGAGAGAAGACCCACCTGGTGTGTGGAAACAGCTGCAGGAAGTGAGAGAGGAGACTAACCTGATGTATTGAGACAGCAGAGCTGCAGGAAGTGAGAGAGATGACCCACCTGATGTGTGGAGACAGCTGCAGGAAGTGAGAGAGGAGACTAACCTGATTTGTGTAGACAGCAGAGCTGCAGGAAGTGAGAGTGAAGACCCATCTGATGTGTGGAGACAGCACAGCTCCGGGAACTGAGAGAGGAGACTCGCCTGATGTTTGGAAACAGCTGCAGGAAGTGAAAGAGGAGACCCACATGATGTGTGGAGACAGCTGCAGGAAGTGAGAGAGGAGACCAGCCTGATGTGTGGAGACAGCTCCAGGAAGTGAGAGAGGAGACTCGCCTGATGTGTTGTGACAGCTGCAGGAAGTGAGAGAGGAGACACATCTGATGTGTGGAGACAGCTGCAGGAAGTGAGAGTGAAGACCCACCTGATGTGTGGAGACAGCTCCAGGAAGTGAGAGCGGAGACTCGCCTGATGTTTGGAAACAGCTGCAAGAAGTGAGAGAGGAGACCCACCAGATGTGTGGAGACAGCTGCAGGAAGTGAGAGTGAAGACCCACCTGATGTGTGGAGACAGCTCAAGGAAGTGAGAGAGAAGACCCACCTGATGTGTGGTGACAGCTGCAGGAAGTGAGAGAGAAGACCCACCTGATGTGTGGAGACAGCTCCAGGAAGTGAGAGTGAAGACCCACCTGGTGTGTGAAGACGGCTGCAGGAAGTGAGAGTGAAGACCCACCGGATGTGTGGAGACAGCTGCAGGAAGCGAGAGAGGAGACTCACCTGGTGTGTGGAGACAGCTGCAGGAAGTGAGAGAGCTCCACCCATCTGATGTGTGGAGATAGCTGCAGGAAGTGAGAGAGGAGACCCATCTGATGTGTGGATACAGCTCCAGGAAGTGAGAGTGAAGACCCACCTGGTGTGTGAAGACAGCTGCAGGAAGTGAGAGAGAAGACCCACCTGGTGTGTGGAAACAGCTGCAGGAAGTGAGAGAGGAGACTAACCTGATGTGTGGAGACAGCAGAGCTGCAGGAAGTGAGAGAGATGACCCACCTGATGTGTGGAGACAGCTGCAGGAAGTGAGAGAGGAGACTAACCTGATTTGTGTAGACAGCAGAGCTGCAGGAAGTGAGAGTGAAGACCCATCTGATGTGTGGAGACAGCACAGCTCCGGGAACTGAGAGAGGAGACTCGCCTGATGTTTGGAAACAGCTGCAGGAAGTGAAAGAGGAGACCCACATGATGTGTGGAGACAGCTGCAGGAAGTGAAAGAGGAGACCCACATGATGTGTGGAGACAGCTGCAGGAAGTGAGAGAGGAGACCAGCCTGATGTGTGGAGACAGCTCCAGGAAGTGAGAGAGGAGACTCGCCTGATGTGTTGTGACAGCTGCAGGAAGTGAGAGAGGAGACACATCTGATGTGTGGAGACAGCTGCAGGAAGTGAGAGTGAAGACCCACCTGATGTGTGGAGACAGCTCCAGGAAGTGAGAGCGGAGACTCGCCTGATGTTTGGAAACAGCTGCAAGAAGTGAGAGAGGAGACCCACCTGATGTGTGGAGACAGCTGCAGGAAGTGAGAGTGAAGACCCACCTGATGTGTGGAGACAGCTCAAGGAAGTGAGAGAGAAGACCCATCTGATGTGTGGTGACAGCTGCAGGAAGTGAGAGAAAAGACCCACCTGATGTGTGGAGACAGCTGCAGGAAGTGAGAGTGAAGACCCACCTGATGTGTGGTGACAGCTGCAGGAAGTGAGAGAGAAGACCCACCTGGTGTGTGGAAACAGCTGCAGGAAGTGAGAGAGGAGACTAACCTGATGAGTGGAGACAGCAGAGCTGCAGGAAGTGAGAGAGATGACCCACCTGATGTGTGGAGACAGCTGCAGGAAGTGAGAGAGGAGACTAACCTGATTTGTGTAGACAGCAGAGCTGCAGGAAGTGAGAGTGAAGACCCATCTGATGTGTGGAGACAGCACAGCTCCGGGAACTGAGAGAGGAGACTCGCCTGATGTTTGGAAACAGCTGCAGGAAGTGAAAGAGGAGACCCACATGATGTGTGGAGACAGCTGCAGGAAGTGAGAGAGGAGACCAGCCTGATGTGTGGAGACAGCTCCAGGAAGTGAGAGAGGAGACTCGCCTGATGTGTTGTGACAGCTGCAGGAAGTGAGAGAGGAGACACATCTGATGTGTGGAGACAGCTGCAGGAAGTGAGAGTGAAGACCCACCTGATGTGTGGAGACAGCTCCAGGAAGTGAGAGCGGAGACTCGCCTGATGTTTGGAAACAGCTGCAAGAAGTGAGAGAGGAGACCCACCTGATGTGTGGAGACAGCTGCAGGAAGTGAGAGTGAAGACCCACCTGATGTGTGGAGACAGCTCAAGGAAGTGAGAGAGAAGACCCACCTGATGTGTGGTGACAGCTGCAGGAAGTGAGAGAAAAGACCCACCTGATGTGTGGAGACAGCTGCAGGAAGTGAGAGTGAAGACCCACCTGATGTGTGGTGACAGCTGCAGGAAGTGAGAGAGAAGACCCACCTGATGTGTGGTGACAGCTGCAGGAAGTGAGAGAGAAGACCCATCTGATGTGTGGTGACAGCTGCAGGAAGTGAGAGAGGAGACCCACCTGGTATGTGGAGACGGCTGCAGGAAGTGGGAAAGGA